>JAKOGI010001619.1:0-62500 GCA_029747015.1 Carnegiea gigantea
ACGGACAAAGCGACGCGTCAGACAGCGTCGGAAAAATTGCAGACAAACCGACGGAATTTCAGACGAACTCCGACGGAAAATTAAATTTCCGACGGATTTTTCGACGGAAGAATATTCCGTCGGAAATTCCGACGGAATTTCCGACGGAGTTCCGTCGGAAATTCGAAATTCCGACGGGAATTCCGTCGGGGCAGAGTTCCGTCGGAATTTCCGACGGAATTTCCGACGGAATTCCGTCGGAATCCGTCGGAATCCGTCGGTAATTCCGTCGGAATTCCGCGCGGCTCTCGACCCCGTTTGCCCGGCTTTAAATTGGGGGAGAGGGGTGAGATTTCGAGCGGTTTGTGGAGAAATAGAGAGAGGAAGTGTTCGAAAAAGGAGAGAGGGAGAAGGAGGAAGAGAGAGAAAGTGAGATTTCAAGGTTTTGATCATCGAAAAATTTAACGGTAAGTGATATTTTTGCTTAATTTATTGTTTGAAATTGAATTGTTAAGTTAATTGATAATTTTTACGGTCTTTGTTTTTCACGTTTTGTCGCCGCCAGTGCCACCGCTAGTGTCGTCACCGTCTGTAATCAGATTGATTGTTCGGGTGTGCGAAGGTTAGTAGAATTGTTCCGCTTTCAAGTTGTGTTAATTTGATATGTGATGTTCATTTTTCGGGAATATGAAAATTAGCAGAAACATGTTTGTTTTGTTTGAATAATTATTTTTTCCGTTGAATATAAATTTGAATAACGTTAGTTTTTTATTGAATTTATTAAATATGTATGTTAGAATAAGTGGAGTAAAGCATGTTAAGTATGTAGATCTGTAATAATTATTTTGTTATTTGAAAATGTTAAATATGTTAAGCATATATATTATGTTTTATTAAAATGAATATTTTAAATGAAACAAGTTTGTTTATAATCAAATATTAAATATGTTAGGCATGAATGTTTTTGGAGGTATGATTTAATTTTTTATAATTTGTTTAGTTTGAATAATTTATTTTTCTCATTGAATATAAGTTTATATAACGTTAGTTTTTTAGAATAAGTGAAGTAAAACGTGTTCAGTAAAACGTGTTCAGTATGTAGATCTGTAATAATTATTTGGTTATTTGAAAATGTTAAATATGTTAAGCATGTATATTATGTTTGATTAAAGTGAACAATTTAAATAAAACAAGTTTGTTTATTATCAAATGTTAAATATGTTAGGCATGAATGTTTAGTTTCAATAATTTATTGTTTCCGTTGAATATAAATTTATATAACGTTAGTTTTTTAGAATAAGTGAAGTAAAACGTGTTGAGTATGTAGATTTGCAATAATTATTTGGTTATTTGAAAATGTTAAATATGTTAAGCATGTATATTATGTTTTCTTAAAGTGAATAATTTAAATGAAACAAGTTTGTTTATTATAAATTGTTAAATATGTTAGGCATGAATGTTTGTTGAGGTATGATTTAATTTTTTTAATTTGTTTAGTTTGAATAATTTATTTTATCCGTTGAATATAAATTTGAATAACGTTAGTTTTTTAATTAATTTATTAAATATGTATATTAGAATAAGTGAACTAAAACGTGTTAAGTATGTAGATCTGTAATAATTGTTTGTTTATTATAAAATGTTAAATATGTTAGGCATGAATGTTTTTTGAGGTATGATTTAATTTTTTGTAATTTGTTTAGTTTGAATAATTTACTTTTTATTTAATTTATTAAATATGTATATTACAATAAGTGAAGTAAAACATGTTAAGTATGTAGATCTGTAATAATTATTTTGTTATTTGAAAATGTTAAATATGTTAAGCATGTATATTATGTTTTATTAAAGTGAATAATTTAAGTGCAACAAGTTTGTTCATTATAAAATGTTAAATACGTAAGCCATGAATGTTTTTTGAGGTTTGATTTATTTTTTATAATGTGTTCTATGTACTTTATTTGTGTCGTAAAATATGGATGTGAATTACATTCAAATTTAAGTTTGTTTATCAAGTGTATTTATTTGAACAAATAGCGTAAAATAGTATAACAATGTTAAGTATATATTATAACATATTATAAAATATATATTTATGTAATATATATATATATATATATATATATATATATATATATATATATATATATATGTATATATATATATGTTGAGCTGGTTAAATAGATTTCTAAAAAATGTTTATTATAATTGGTTGTAGTTTACATAACAATTAAGGCAATTATATTAGGAAGATATGGATGGACCGTTGCATCGTCAATGGATGTACAGAAGAAGAAATCCTAATGGACATGGACTTAGAGATGAGTGGTTGATGGGAATTAATATGTTTGATGAATTTGCACGGAATCAAGAGGAGTATAGAGTTAATGGAGTTTATAGATGTCCATGTGCGAAGTGCAAAAATATGCAATATTTTACACCTGATGTTGTAAAGTCTCATTTGTATAGAAAGGGGTTTGTGAAGAATTATTGGTATTGGACATGTCATGGGGAAGAAGATAATTCGGAAGCAGGGGGTGCAAGTACTTCACATTCTATGAATTTTGATTACGATCACACCGATCATAATCATATGGAGAACATGCTTCATGCTGCCTTCCAAGTTAATGAAATAAACATGAGTAGCCATCAGGACGCAAATCCTGAGGCATTTTATACTATGCTTGAGTCTGCCCAAAAACCGTTATATGAAGGGTGCAACATAACTGAACTTGAAACATCTGTGAGACTGCTTAGCATTAAATCGGGGAACAACATGTCTCAACGTTGTTTCAATGAAGTTGTTGACCTGATGAAAGACATATGCCCTTCTGAAAGTGGCATTCCAAAAAATTATCATCAGCAACTCAGAAAAGTGAGAGATTTAGGTATGGATGTTCAGGAAATTGATTGTTGTCCGAACGGTTGCATGCTTTATTATAAACAGGATGAGGGGATGTCCGCATGTAAATTTTGTGGACATGCAAGATATTTACCAAAGAAATCCAACCAACGAGGTAATAAAGTTGTTTCATATGCAAAAATGCACTACCTGCCTTTAATCCCAAGATTGCAACGACTTTATGCGTCGAAAAGGACTGCCGTCCATATGAGATGGCATCATGAGCACCGCCAAGAATCAGGTGTTCTCCGACATCCGTCGGATGCATTAGCTTGGAAGCATTTTGATCAAAAGTATTCGAATTTCGCAGCAGAGCCTCGAAATATAAGGTTAGGTCTTTGTGCTGATGGTTTCACACCATTTTCTATATCTGGGAGAGCATATTCTGTGTGGCCAATTGTAGTTACACCTTACAACTTGCCTCCAGATATGTGTATGACACCCCCGTACATGTTTTTAAGTTGTCTTATTCCGGGCCCAACAAATCCGAAGAATAGGATTGATGTGTACTTGCAACCCTTAATTGATGAGTTGAAAATGCTGTGGGATGTTGGAGTTGATACATTTGATGTTTCATGCGGGGAAACTTTTAGATTGCATGCCGCGTTGATGTGGACAATTAATGATTTTCCCGCATATGGTATGTTATCCGGTTGGAGTACTCATGGGTTGTTAGCATGTCCGGTTTGTATGAACCAAAATTGTGCATTCTAGTTACAGCATGGCCGAAAGCCCTCTTGGTTTGATTGCCATCGTCGGTTCTTGCCTCGAAATCATTGCTTTAGAGCTAATAAAGTTGCCTTCCGTAAAGGAAAAACCGTACACATTGGCCCTCCCCAAAGGATTTCTGGTGAAATATTGTCTGAAATAGTGTCGACATTGCCTAAAGTGACTGAAAATATCCATTTTCAAATTCCGGGATTTGAGGAAAATGAACATAATTGGACAAAACAAAGTATCTTTTGGGAGTTGCCGTATTGGAAGCATCAACTTCTGAGGCATAACCTTGATGTTATGCATATAGAGAAAAATTTCAGTGAAAATATTATAAACACAGTGATGGATGTGCCCGGAAGAACAAAGGACGATATCAAAGCAAGAATGGATATGTCCATTCTGTGTAGTAGGCAAGAGTTGAACTTGGTTACAAGAGGGTCAACTGATAGATTGTGTAAGCCAAAAGCCAAGTTTGCACTGTCATTACCTCAAAAAAGGGCTGTCTGTCAATGGTTGCGAGAGGTTCATGTGCCTGATGGTTATTGTTCTAATGTGGGAAATTGGATGGATCCATCTAATACAAAGTTGCAAAATATGAAAAGTCATGATCATCATGTGTTCCTGGAGAATCTTCTTCCAGTAGTTTTTGCTGCTCTTCCGGAAGATGTGTTGGGACCCTTGGTCGAATTGAGTGAGTTTTTCAGAAACTTATGCTCCAGTGAGTTACACGTGAGCATGTTGGAAGAGATGAACAAGAACATTGCTATAATTCTTTGTAAGTTGGAGACAATTTTTCCGCCTGGATTTTAGAATGTCATGGAACATTTGCCCATTCATTTAGCCGAAGAAGCTTTGTTGGGTGGTCCTGTTCAATATCGATGGATGTATCCTTTTGAGAGGTACTTTAGCTGGATGAAGCCTACGGCAAAGAATAAAGCTCGTGTGGAGGCATCTATGGTTAACGCATACTTAGCATTTGAGATCAAACATTTTGCTGAGTATTATTTTGAATCAAACTTGCATTGCCCGAGTATCGGGCGTAATGAGGATCTGCAACAACCGGAACGACAAATGCGAACTCTGTCAGTGTTCAACCGTAAGGGTACTCCGTTTGGAAAACGAGGAAGAAGATATCTTACTGACCCTGAGTATCGTGTCGCACGTCTTCACATTTTACTGAATTGTGATGAAGTGCAACCATATTTGGAGTAAGTATATCAATTACTGAAAGTTTCATTTGAATACTTACTAATTGTTCAGTAATAATTATTTAATTTCATTCGTTAAACATTACAGTTGGTTCAGACATCATTTCGCGGCCATAATCCAAACGCGAGTGATGTAGAAGTTGACTTGTTTATTGAGGCAAATTTTGCACAATGGTTTGAGTATAATGTAAGTAATTTTTCTTAAATAATCTTCAACTCCTGTAAAATATTTTTCTAACTCTAAAGAGGATTACTTTTGTTTTTTTCATAGGTCAATTCTTATCGGGTGTTTAATGATGAGAGGCATGATTTTCTGGTAAACTTGTCTCATGGACCGATTATGGTAGTGGAATGTTTTTCTGGATATAAAGTTAATGATTATCGGTTTCATACCAAGGCTAGAAATGAAGGTAAAGCAACATATAATTGTGGCGTGTGTGTCAAAGGAGTTGGCGAAGGTGATGAAGTAACAGGGGATTATTATGGCGTACTTCACGAAATTATTATTGTTGAATTTACGGGTGAGCCAATTAAAAAATGTGTACTTTTTAATTGTGAGTGGTTTGACCCGGATGTTCCTCGAGGGTTACGTTATCCTAAAATTACCCCATATCCCGAGGTTAATCATACTAGACGGTACAGAAAGTTCGACCCATTCATATTTGCTGATACTGCAACCCAAGTGGTATATGTTAAGTCCCCCGAGGGGATATCAGGAAAAGCGAATTGGTGGGTAGCTATACCAAACAGACCTCGCGGTGCTCCTAAAGATAAGAATAATCTAGAACTTGCCTATCAACAGCTTGGAATGACAACCATGAATGTGGATAATGCAATAGCGACAACATTAGTTGATGAAACTGCCCAAGTTGATGATGTTGATGGACCTGATTGGGGTGATGATCATGATGGAATGGTGATGACGAGGATGAAGAAGGTGAATGGGAGGATGAACCTGAAGACACTGATGATGATTATGATGATGAAAATATGGCATTGCAAAGTGATGATGATGACGATGACGATGACGATGTGTCCCACAATGATTGATTTAATATTTTCGATGTATGAATATTTATGTCTGTGTATGGAGTTTTTCTTAATTGCAAACCCAGGAAAACAATTGCATATATGTCATGTAATTTTTTCACTGACATTACTATAAATATTGGTGCGGTTGTATTTTTTTTTGTTCTTATTTGTTAGATGTCTGGACTCAATGGTGGACGTGGTCGTAGTCGAACGGTCAGGAATGATGCGGGTAGAGGAGCACCACAACCGACTCCACAGTATGATCCTGCTCAAAACTATGAAACAAACACTTTCAGTGGAATGTTTGGAGGTTTTCTTGATCCAACTCAATCATTCGGAAATTATTACGGTAGTATGAATGAGCAACTCCATATGCAACCACCTTTTTTCGGTGCGGGTACGCAGACACCAATCCAACCCAATACTCCATACATGGGTGGTACTTCAGCTACTCCATTACTTTATCAACAGTTTGGCACTGTTAGTCCACATTTCAACGGTAATCAGATGATGGGGCAACCTAGAATGCCAAGCCACTCAGTGCACAACGAAGCAGTCCAAAATGAAGGGGTAGGAAGAGATAGACACAGTCCTGCACCTGATAGTGAAACTGCAAGCACCATTAATAAGATATATTTATAACCCGATGGTGACACGTTAGTTCATTACAAATTTTATAACTTCTTCACTAATCATATTTTTTTTATTGCCTACAGTAATTACTTTTAACAAATTCTTTTTTGTTCTTAGTTTTGTTCCATATCAGGGTGTAATTCAGAAAATTGTGGAAAGCTTTGCAGGTAAGTACCCACGTGCTTGGCCCACATGGGGAGAAGTTCCACAATCTCATAGAGATATATGGTTCAATGAATTCAAGGTTAATTTTCTGTACAACGAATTTCAAAGTTGGCATTTGATTGTTTGAGATGTTCAATTACTAATATATTTCAACTTTGACACAGAAACACTACTACTGGCATCCAGACAATGAAACTCAGATACGGCGTAACTTTGAGTACAGAGGGGCAGCTCGACTTAGGGACATTCTTGGATATGCCAGAAAGTACAACAAAAAGCCGAAGTGGTTACCACCTAGTGTTTGGAATGAGATGCTTTTACATTGGACTGAGGATGACAAGTTCAAGAAATTGAGCCAACAAAATAAAAAAAATCGATTGAGTGATGCTGAAGGTTTTGGTCCTTCGTTACATACATGTGGCTCAATTCCGATTAGTGAAAGGAAAAGACGCCTGGTAAGGATTGTTTGTTTATTAAAAACCGTATTTCTTATTATAACTGGTAAGGATTCTTTGTTTATTAAAAAGCGTATTTCTTATATATAATGTATGGTATGAGTTAGGGTTCTCGTCCTTGTTTTATATTTAATAGCTGGTTACTTTTTTTTTCTCTTTAGGCCAAAACATTATGTAGGGAACCCACATGTGAGGAATTGTTTAAGGACACCCACTGCAAGGTGAAAGACAAAACGTTTGTGGATAAAAAATCTGCAAAAAAATTTGTAAGTTCAATTTGGCACATTTTATTCAGAGATGAAACATATGTTACAATTGTAGGTTTAGTATGACACTTATTCATTTGTGAAAATTTTCAGGAAGACTATCACAACAAATGGCAGGAGTACTCTCAAGCTGCAACTCAAGGGAGCTCCCAACTGCCACCTATGACCCAAGAAGAGTTTTGGATTAAAGAAAATTTGGACAAGAAAGGCCGTGTATACGGTTTTGGTACGGAGGGGGTGAAGTTGAAGAAATCAGCTACCATCGCAGCTGCACGTCACTCATCAGCAGAGCATTTTGATCCAAGAGAGCAAGCGCACCTCCTCAGTGAGAGCATAGCGAAGCAAGCAGAGGCTATAACTCAACTAACCAAGAAACAAGGGAAGACAGAGCGCATGCTGAAAAAAGTTTTCAGATTTTTCAAAGGTCAAAGTGCAGGTTCTTCCACCCACATCGACTTGAACGCTGATGATGATGAAGAGGACTCTCAAAATGAGAATGATGATGATCCCACAAATTTATCTGACTCTGATTAGCTGATATGATATTCGTGTAATTTATGTAATCTGCGTGTGCATCTAAAACAACGTATATGTTGTACTTATATATGTTGTACTTAATATTTATATATGTTGTACTTATATGTTGTACTTAATATTTATATATCTTGATATTTATATATATTGTACTTAATATTTAATTAAGCATATTTTATTGGCAGATTTGAAACTTATTATTAATTGTTTTTTATTTTGAGAACTTTTGAAATTTAGAAACAAACTTTTCGGAAAACAAAATTTTTTTTTTAAATTATCTGAAATTCCGACGGAATTTCAGATAATTTCAAACAACTTTCGGATTATTTAAAAAAAAAAATTTTTGGGAAATTCCGACGGAATATTCCGTCGGAAATTCCGTCGGAAATTCCTGCCACTATTTTCTGCAGTTTCTGCTTGGCAGTATCCGACGGAATTTCCGACGGGTTTTTTCCGTCGGAAATTCCGTCGGATTCCGTCGGAGTCCGTCGGAAAAAAAACTGCGACGAGCTGAATCCCGACGACCCTTTCCGCGTCGGTGTTTCCGTCGGAAAAACAATTTTCCGTCGGAAATTTGACCTTTTTCCGTCGAATTTTCCGTCGCAGATTAGATATATTTTTGTAGTAGTATGCAAAACTCTATACAGTAGAGTGTGGGTGTGCTCTTGATGGTAGCATGGCACCTTAGTAAAGGCTTTTGCTCAAGGGGGGAGCTTGTGATATATAGTTTAGAAGAGAAATATATGTGAGGGGAAGATTGTTAGGAATGTTACACATGAGTTGGAGTTCCACATCTAGAATCTAAAGAGAATGACCATGGTATGTAAGTTAAGTGAACTGACTTGTATCCTCCGTCTTTAATATTAAACACGAAGACAATTTGGATAAATACTTAGGATGCCCAGTGTTCAAGAGACAACCCAATGTACAGACTTTTTCTGAACTGGTGAACAAGCTGCAGCCAAGCTCCAAAATTGGAAGACTGCTAACATTTCTAAAGCAGGTCGAGTAGCATTAATTCTGAGAAATTTAGAAGCCATGTCTGCTCACATTATGCAGTGTTTTCAATTACCGACTGTAACTAGTAGACACATCAACAAAATTAGCCGTGATTTCTTCTGGAAGAAATCTAACAATATTAGAGGTTTACAAATGGTGTCCTGGAATAAAATTTGCAGACCTAAGCAATCAGGAGGCCTTGGCCTCAGAAAGACAGAAACTGTTAACAATGCTTTTTTAAGCAAGCTGACCTAGAAACTGTTAAGTCCGCAATGCCTTTGGACAACACAAATGTTGGCTAAGTATCCTATCAATGAAACTTTCTACATAGCCAAGCCTTGCCAATCGGATTCCTGGGTATGAAAGTGTATCCTAAGAAACCATCAACAATTTCACAAAGGAATAAGGTGGAAAGTAGTTGATGGAACAAATATTAAATTTTGGACAAATAGCTGGTGCGATAATCGTAGTCTAGCTGATCTTGTGGAATCTCTGATACTTCCACCATTGACACGTCCTTCACTGTTGCGCAATTTATTCTACCCTCCAAAGAGTGAGATATTGTCAAATTGCAAGGACTAGTTAATTATTCCTACATTCAAGCAATTTTGGCGACACCAATTCCGTCAAACCCTATTCCTGATTCCATTTGTTAGGGTCTTTCTAGGAGTGAAAAATTCACCACTAAATCTACAACCTGGGCTGCCCATAGGTTAGATCTACGTAACTCCCAATCCTGGGATTTCAGTTGGATCTGGAAGTTAGATATTATGCTTAAGCTAAAGGTCTTCCTCTGGCAAGTTTGTCATGCATCCCTTCATTCTCGCGGGAATTTGCTCCTTAGGGGTATGGACATTGATCCTTTATGTCCCTATTGCAATGGGGCTATTAAAGATGTAGAGCATCTATTTATGGGGTGTCATAGTGCTCAACTCCTTTAGCAATTAGCACGTGATCATGATTGGATTAATGTTGATCTTCTAGTTAACTCCCAACTGAAGATCGAAAACTAGCTCTCCTTTATTAAACGGTCGCTGCCAAATATTAAGATGGATAGAATTGTAGCACTTCTGTGTAGTATCTAGAAATCTAGAAATAATAAATTATTTCGTAATGAGTCATCCATTCCGGGATTATCCCTTTTACGAGCAAAACGTGCAAGCGCAGAATGACATATAAGACATAAACTATCACAAACATTCCACCCATCCATACACCATCACTTAACCCATCGGCGTAACTAGCCAAGGTGGATATCATGGAGGAAGCCACCAGGTGGATTCGTCAAAATCAACTTTGATAGATCCAAAACTTGTCAAGTAGCGGCAGGAGGCTTTATCATCTGTGATTAGACCGAGCGATTCACACGGGCACCAGCATTCAACCTAGGAGCTGCATTAGTATTGGTGGCAAAAGTTACAGCAATGCATAATGGGATCAGAGCAGCTGTGCAGGCAGGATTTACTGATATTCACATTAAAGGGGATAATCGCATTTTCATCCAAATAGTGAAAAGGAAAATCCAAGTACCATGGGAAATCCAAGTGTTGGTCCAAGATATTACTACCTTCTTAGATAGATTCAACAATGTCATTATTAATTATACTTTTAGGCAGTGTAATTGTACAGCCGATTGATTAGCTAAATATGGGCTTTTAATTCATTCCACTATTGGGTGAAATTTGGTTCCTCATAGGGACCTTGGGCATATCCTCATTGAGGATAATTTAGGATGAGCCATTGAGAGAAGGGCATCCTAGATTGTATTTCTTATATTTTTTACCCCAAAAAAAAGGTAAGTTAAGTGAACTGCTCCTTCTATTGTCAATTAATTATAGGTTGGAACCTTAATTAGGTTCATTCCCATGGGCCTTGATTGTAATGAGCTTTGTCTTTGGATTCCTCTAACATTTGACAACGGAGCTACATGTTGGGGAGATCCAAGAAGGGAGTGCGTTTCAACCAAGGTCCATGATAACAAGCTCATATAAGATTTCATCCTAAATTAATTGGCGATAATAATGGTCCACTTGACTTATAAACAATGGTCCTTCTCTTCAAACTCCTAGTGTGAGACTCCAACTTATGCGTGTTGTCCCAATAATGTCCCTTTTCTGACATGAGTCTCTTCTACACCATATCAACACAAGCTCCCTCTTGTTTGGAAGCTTTTACCAATGTGCTAAGCTACCATTAAAGGCACATCCATACTTTACTCCATAGAGTTCTACATTCCACTTTATCATCGAGTCTCATGCCACCCATTCTGATCCAAGAGCACTAATCGTGCATACTATGTGTTATTTGCTCTTGTCCATGGTACTTTAACATACAACCAAAGGACCCACCCACCATGCCCGTAGCTAACATACTCCTACTTTATCAACACTTGCGTGTTACCACATTGAGCTTGTCCATAGGGTCCACATTTTGCATATTTCCTCCAACTGAATGCACCATCAGCTCTGATACCACATGTTGGTGAGATTCAAGAAGGGAGCTCGTTACATCCAAGGCCCATGGCACAAGCTTAAGCGAGGTTCTAACCTATAATTATTTGGCAGTAGGAGGAGTAGTCCACTTGACTTATATACTGTAGTCTTCTTTAAATTTACGATGTGAGACTCCAACTCATGTATGAATTTCCCAACACATGAATTAATAATCATGCATACAGATCATTCAATATATCAGAGTTGTATAATTTTACAAGTTATCCTTGCTCATTAGGTCAATATGTATGTTTCTTTAATACAATTTGTAAAGTAGGTTATTAAGAGATATTCGCCTCCAACATTCATTTTGCTAATTAGATAGATAAGATCTTTCATTGTTGAAATTTGATTTGATCATTAGTTTTTTCAACAATAATCGTTATATTTTTTTTGACCAAGACTATGCTCTAAAACCTGAATATATTAAGTAAAGAGTCTTACCATAAGTATATCCCCATGGATACTATGCTAAATCAAATAAGCCTTTCAAAAAGAAACGAAATCAGCAAACTAATTGCTTCCACAGACAACATTTTATGAGATGGTACAACAACCACAATAAGAAAGTATGCATCAAACAGAGACAAAGCTCTGCAGAGTTTAGAAGTAGCAATGGTTGAGTTTAGAACCATACATTTTCTAACGCATTCTTCATGCAGATATTATTACAAATGTCAGCAGCCATAATTTTTGTTCATTAAGTTGAATTTATTCATTATGACACTAGATAGCTTCTTTTTAGAATAGTTTAGTGTTCATTTTGCTTCTTTTTTTTCTTTACATTCTGTGCCTCTGTAATTATGTAACGCTCCAACTTGTAATCACCTAATTAACCTTAATTATTAGTCTTTTAGTTGCTAATAGTCTGGAAGAATATGTTAAGGCGTTACCGCCATCTCAGAAGGGATAAGGCTTAAACGACATACTTGACACAAGTATTACGACACGCTTTAGCTTATCTAGCTGCTACACAGCGCGTCATTTATACATATGCAAGTCAACGAAATTCCAGAAACCCACAAACTTATGTTTTGATGACTTTTGACTTCTCACAATGTCATTGTGAGCTTGTCTAGACTTCATTAACTATTCCTTGCCTCCCTTGTGCTGAACAAGTAAGAACTCTATAATTTATTTATCTAAAAACATAAAACACAAAAATATTCGCACAATGAGTCGAAATTCAATACGTTTGCCCCTATATTGTAAGGGGAAAAAAATTTATTTTTTAGTGAGCGGGCGCATTTCAATTCATTTTATTT
This sequence comes from Carnegiea gigantea, assembly GCA_029747015.1. Lineage (NCBI taxonomy): Eukaryota > Viridiplantae > Streptophyta > Magnoliopsida > Caryophyllales > Cactaceae > Carnegiea > Carnegiea gigantea. The sequence continues at coordinate 12,648 of JAKOGI010001619.1, forward strand.
CAAAATTAGGAAGAGAGAGAATCACAATAAAACTGTTATCGATTATTATCTGAAAGTGGAACCCCAAACTGATGAGCTTATATGTATATTACGATCATTCAATAAGTATACACCTGTCAGGCCGATCGAATAGTCTGACTTGAGGCCACGCGGGTAAATTGAAGGGCATAAGACCTGATGATTGATAATTGACGGGTCTACTTGAATATGTGGCAAAATAATACTTGAAAATGATTCATTAAATGCTTATATATTATGGGATTTTGATATTTATGAAAAACATGTGAACTTTTGAAGGGTACAGGCAGTAGACATACCTGATTTTAATATTTTTCTCCCTCCCTACAGAATATTATTCGTCAGGCTCGACCAATGGCAACAATGGCTTCGCTTTTGTTCCAAATGAACCTTTTTATTATTAGTAATGTTATGCAATTTTCATTGTCATGATATTAGTAACTGAGCACTATATACTTGACATCTTCTTAGTTACTTAAAATTCAACACTTAATTAATTATATTAAGCAACCTCATTACAAATTTTTTTAATGAAAATGGCAAGGTTAAGTGGTACAATTTATGAATTTGGTTCACATCAACATGGCTTTGTCATTGCCCAATCTTGGATTAGTAAGATATTTTCTTCATAAATTTGAGTACAATATCAATTTTCATTTGCTTGCTTTTATACCATAATTGACGTTTCACTTTTAGTCCACGAATATTTTTGATTGATAAGTTAACTATAATAACAGCTTAACTGGCTATAAACACGAATTCCAAACTCCTTATTTCACCTCTTCCAATTGAGCATTAAGGTAAGCAAACAAGAAAGACTCTTCTTAATCTTTACAATACCAAATCTATTTACTAAAAATGAACTCAACCTAACTTATAACTTGATTATAGGTTCCCAAATGTACACATTTAAATTAAAGTTCCAAACCTTACCAATCCCTCCTTTACCATCATCACATTAAGGTTTATGTTTACACTTCTTTTAAGCCCATTTATAGCCAATCTCAACTATCAAATTGTCTCAAAAGGATTGCAATACACTCCAATTATTGCTCATCTAAACAGAATTCAAGGAAAGCTTATGTAGGTATTTACTCCTATATTTCATCCACTCCTGGCAAGAACACCCAATTTTACCCATCACCTTTATGCTTTCCTACCCATAGCACTTTCATTCAAAAATTCACAATTCATAAAGTACACATCTAAAATTCATGAAATTTTACAAGAAATTATAAATATTATAAATATTCTACAGTAAAATTTTCCAGATTTTCTTCCAGCCCATCCCTTGCAAAAATTAAAACAAGGACCAAAATTATGCACTTAAACAGGGTAGTTTCATTCAAAAATTCATAACTCAAATAATACGCCTCCAAAATTCATGAAAATTTTTGAGAAATTGCCAAATATCATAGAGAATATAAGTAAAATTTTCAAAATTTTTGCTCAACCCAAAAATTCTCGAAAATTCAAATAGTTCTTGAATTTTTGGAAACAAAATCCGAAAATCTGGAAAAAAATATGAAGATTTAAAATTCTTTTCCATTGTCATTCTTTCAATCCAAATACTCAAGTAGAGAATCCCTAATGTGCTGCATATAATATTTAATATTAGCATAAGTATCAAATCCCTACCACCCACACTTCAATTTCATATACTCATGAATCCACACAACTCATACATCCATTTCACTCAATTGTCTCAAGAAACCAAACTCATTCCTTCAAATAACTTTAAATATTCATCTAACCCAAACAAACTTATTAATTTTATCAATTTACCAAAATCAATCAAATACATGTAAAGAGTAAAAAAAGGATTTTGGACTTTACCTTTAAAACCAAATAAATAGGGAAGAAGAAAAATGATGGTGGTGAGGTGGAGGTGATCGGCCGGCGACCGGTGGGCTGAAGGCGGCGAGAACGGTGGCTGGTGGCTAGCAACTGGGTCAGGCAGTGGAGCCATGGCAGGGGAAGGGAAGAGGAAAGAGAAGATGGGTGTGGGGGGGGTTGGTCTATTTAATTTTGGGTTTTAGCTTTTATAATAATTTTTTGTTTGCATTTCTTTTTCCTTTTTTTGCCCTTCTTTCCTCTTGCTTTAGTCGACCTTGTGCTGATTTTTTTTTCTCAATTTTTTGTTTCTTTTTTTTTTTCACTCTATGGTTGGTGTATGTTCTCCTTTTTAAATTAACTAATTGGCTCATTAACTGAATGTATTCATTTGCTCAATTATTTTGAACTATTCTAACCAAAGTATTAAGACTCAAATAAGTATTTACAAATTAAATCTCATAATTTCTATGAACATTTTCCCTTTAAATTCTTATTATTTATTTTAATCACAAATAATTAATTGGGCATATTGTAAAATTTAAACGCAAAGCCATTGATGCCACTCGAACCGTGCAAAACATATAAATTTCTAAACACTGAATTGAAATACATGCGCTCAATTATTTGTCAAACTTGATTAAGTATAAGTAATTAATGTAAATTAGGTTCAGTTTATTGCAAATTAAGCCCCTTCGTCTCCTTTGTGTCTTCATTTTATTTTATTTGCGACATTTTCCTGTGGTAAACCTAAAGAGACCATTGGTTTAGTGCATGATTGCCTGCTTCTCTCTTTTTTTTTTTTTTTTTCCCAATAGTGTCTCTCTACTTTCTTGGTTTTGTTCTCTCATATAGCTCGATGAACAGAATCTACTACTTCCTCCTTCTCCTTCAATCATGTACCCCCCTCAAATTCCACAAGGCATGATCGTTGGAAAAATTCTCAGCGGCAATTAATGCTAATTCACTAACATGCCTTCCATCCTTTTATTTGGCCTATAACAAATTTTCTAGTGAAATTCCATACCCCTCCATCACCTCAAATTGATATGCCAGTTGAAGCGCTTTTGTTATGAGACTAGTCCACGAGCAATTGCTCTTATATGAGCATCACTTGCTCAATAGATTGTAGTGGTAATGGTATTATTTTCATTATTCTTTATGTTCTCAAATTGGTTGGAAATCTCGACAACAGTTGGTGCTAGCCCATTGATGAGCCTCCTTTCTTTGTCTTTGGATCAAAACACATGTTTCGGTAAAATCTCATGTGCCCTCCACTGCTTCTGTACCGTTAAGGAGTTGGACTTCTCCGATAATGAACTAGAAGGCATGATCCTCCATACCCAACCCTAACTATATTCACACAATTTATCTTACAGTGACTTCTCCAACCATTTCCTAACCAAGGGTTAATTCAAGTAATTTACCTATCCATCTTTTAAAGGCAATTCAAAACTTCATAGTTCATAAATTTTCAAAGATTGTAATGGTTGATGGGGTGGGGAATTAGGAGAAATTGGAGGAGCACCAAGCCTTGAGTGGGCAAAAACACTTATATCATCGTCTCTTGAAATCGCCATACCTATCATTGTGACAATGGTGATCGTCTTGTGATTAGGAGTGCATCATTTACGATTGCAAGAATTCGATGTCAAATTGTGTCGATTATACTTCCACAGTGGATGTTGTTCTGGAGACACTCCTACAGAACAAATGAACAGTACAAATATGACTCCATAGTCTAAAACCTGTCATGCCCCAATTTCTCATTTTAAACTCATGTATGTTTGTTAGATGTTCAACTTCATGGGTGTAGTTGAAGAATTCATTTTAGTTTCTCTTAGAATTGTTTAGTATTTATTTTGTTCATTTCCCCTTCACATTCTATGCCTTCTATAATTAAGTTCTCCTATTCTCCTTTCTCTCTCTCTCTTGCTTATCTTCTCAGCTTCTTCCCTTAGAAAAATAGAAGTGGTCATCTTTTTGGTGCATGATTGGCCTTTTCTATTTTCTTTTCCCAAATCTTTCCCTCTCCTTCTTAGTATCCTTTCTCTTTATTGTCTTAATTTTCTCTCTTATACCATTTTCCTATCCCCCTTCCACTCTTCAATTCTTCTCCTTATTTTCTATTCTTTCCCATATTCAACCATGACTAGAATCTATAACCTTATTCCTAAATTAGTACCCCCCTCAAATTCTAAATGGTTGACCTTGTTGAAATAGAAACATGCCATAATTGATGACTAAAGGAAGCATTTTCATCATAGGGCTTATCCACGAGCAGCTGCTTGTGGAAGGGTATCACTTGCTGGTGTTACCATCAACCTTAATAGCTCGAAAACATCTAGATGTCTATGGTGTTTGCTCCTTTACGAGCTTCCCTTCTCATTCTAGCTCATAAGAGCTTTTATGGTGGAATCCTATCCACCCTCCACCTCCTCTCCAACAATGAATTGGAAGGTAGGATCTATGGTACCCTTCCCCCAACTGTCTTCATTCCATTCGTCTTATAGTGACTTCTCTGATTATAGTGACTTCTCTCTCTATAGGTCATATTGACTTCTACGTACATTTAGGATCCTCAATTGAAAATTCTGCCTATGGTTATGTATACTTTTACCCATAACTTTTTTTTTATTTTAAAAAAATGGTTAATGTCCTAATTGCAAGCCTATCTTGTGAAAATACACTAATAGAAACAACACATGGGAGAGAGGGAGGAGGACAAAGGCAGGAGAATCCTCATTTCTAGTATGAGTTGAAGTATTAATCATATATATTTGCTATGCATCTTTATGCACACCAATAACTCATATTTAATTAAAAGAGGACCAAAGATTAGCTCTATTTAATTTGTTTCAACATTTAGGAGGGCTACTTGCTTCTTACTAATCCTTATTGTTGCTTAGTAGTTATAGTTAAATCTTAGTACTCCATGTAACTCCTTACTACTTACCTATACTTGGTAAAAATGATCCAGACTGAAAGATGCACATCCATCCCGGACTAACATCGAAATAGACCTAAAGTTGATCGAAAATTGAAAATGACTTGAATCAAACCAAACTCTACTCGAACATTTTCCATTGAAGTTATTTTTCTTTACAAGACGTGCTTATTGAACCAAATATCAACCTATCTGAAATCAACCTGGACCCAAAATTACCCCACTTGAAACCAAAATCGAAACCAAATCGAACCTCATTGACCTGAGTATGACTTGACCTAAAGTTAATCGAAATCCGAATCGAACCGGATGACCTATTTGCCAGACATGTACTCAAAGGAAAAAACATAGAGGCGAAGAACCTCTTGATAAAAGATAAATCATATGTAACTCAATCATATTGCACCCTATATTATACTTACAAGAGAAGTCCATACATTTTTTTCACCTAAATGTATTATAATATAGATAAATCTTTATATATGTGTACTTACATAATTTGCGGGAGTATATATTTTTGTAGTGTCTACCAATGATTCTACCTTCACCATATAAATGTTTTGAGTTGCAAGAGCATATCTGATCATTTCACATTATTTGTGTGGTGAAAATTTCATAACATGTCCTTCTAACCTTTTCCTTGTAGTTTATCTTAATTTTTTTAATTTTTGTGTGTAGATATTGTCCAAAGGACTTTTCTTTTAAAGCTTACAAATCTCAACTACACAACATTAAATAAATAGAAAGATACAACTTTTGTAATTCTTTTTTTGGAATTCAAATAAGTCATAAAACTAATATAATATAATAAAAGACTAAAAAATTAATTCTAAGATCTAATATACTCAGATCTCAATTTTAATCACTTACCTAACATCTTATCTGTAATTTTTCAAGTTCTTGCCTCCCGAGTCTTGTCTGCCATAGCAAAATTGATCTATTCGGATTCATATTTTACAGACCGTGAGAGAGGGAGAGACACAGAGAGACGCACTGGATCGATCTTCCCTCGTTCATATATGCCATTTTACAAGCCAGCCCAAAACCCCCTCCTCCCTTCTCTCTCCTCCCCTTCTCTCTCCCTCCCTCCATCTCTCTCCTCACTTCACTTCGGGGCGATTGCTGGAGCTCCGTTCACCTGAGATCATCCCCTTCTTCGGTATATTTGATTGTTCTGGCATTCGATTTCGATCGGATTTCTGTTGTTTGTCGGCAGATTTAATCTCCAAAAATGGTGCGAACTGTCTCTCTCTTCATCTTCTGTGTTCTCCCTACATTTCCACGCACTTCAGATCTGATTCCAATTTGTTTTGATTTGATCCCTATTCCCCCTAATTATGCTTCGTTTAGGATTTAGTTTAAGATTTTATTCCCTTCTGAATTTCATACTGTTACTGATTGGGATCTGATCGGTTCTTTGGTTGTTTTTGGCTTCGATTCAATCTTCAGCCTCTTCGGCTCGAGATCAAGGTAATTAATTTACTCGTTGATTGAAGTCTGATGTCATATGTTTGATTTTGATTTGCATTTGCATAATGTTGTTCAATTGACTGATGGTCGTTTTGTTGGATCAGAGGAAACTTGCGCAAAGGTCAGAGAGAGTAAAGTCTGTGGATCTACATCCCACAGAGCCATGGTGATTTGCTTCTCTTAAGTTACTGCTGTATGTTTCGTCCATTACATTCCTGGTGAAATGTATATCATCGTTTATAATGTCATTTGATGCAGGATTTTAGCAAGTTTGTATTCAGGAACTGTGGTTATATGGAACTACCAGTCACAGGTAAGAAAGCCCATTAATCTCTGTCGTTTGTGTGGTTAAATTTGCTAAAGCATAGGAGATTAGATCATATGTTTTATGCTGTCCAGAGTTTGTAGCAAGAATAGTGAGGATAACTGATAACTTGAATATGCGGATATCTAGTATGTGATTCTCAATCAAGAGTAATCATACTGAAGTTCTAAATTCAAGATTTGGTTGGTATGGGATGGTGAGAAAAACTTGAGCTTCATAGAGATCTGCTTGTTACATCAAGTTTCTGAGGTGGGATTATATGAGAGTAATATATAATAGCTTTATGCAACTTGGTGGAGGGTACTTTGTCTAAGTGGAATGTTAGCAGGTTTTCTCATGGATGTTAAGCCACATCTGGCATGATCTGTGGCATGGTGTAGTGAGGAATTCTTTTTGCACGTGCTCTTTTTTGAGTCTTAGAACATACCCCTCTTAATCATTAACCAACGTAGCAAATGCAAAAAAAACAAATCCTCCCAGTGTGGGGCCGACTTTTGCGGGGTCTTGGGAGGTTTAGATATAGGCAATCCTACCTTTGCAAGCACTTGTGCTAGGAGAGAGCCCGTTTGCTAGAGACCCACATCAAAATTTTTTAGAAAACCCTGTGTTGATTGTGCAAGCAAAGAGACCGATTCTTAGAGACCCACATTTAAAAAATTTTAGAAAACCTTGTGTTGAGTTGATCACCTGATCCGATATTGCAACTTGATGTTGGTTCTTTATAGAGGCAAGTCTGAAAGTCTTAAAGACTAGTGGGTTCCCTTTCTGTGAAAACTATTGAACTGGGGAAGGATAACCATTTGAGGTTTATTCCTGTAATCCTGTTCCATCCAGTATTCCTCATTGTAATTTGTATGTAGAGTATGTTGCTGCCTTCTAGATGCAATACCCAAAAGAGCTGAGGCGTGGATTTTTAATGCATGTAGTCTGATTTTTCATGCTGCTTTAGAATGCAGCACTCACATTGTGAAATAAAAAGGGGGGTGCCAAGCTAAAACCATATGGTGAAATGATGAGCTGCCACATGGAAAAAGCTCCAGAAGAATTTATGGCTGGATTATAGTCAATTGTTTTTGAGGTTTAAGAACAGAATGGCAACATGCCAAAATTGTGATAGATGACACATTATCCAAAGGCATCACAAAGATGCTAGAATGGAGCGTATCTTTTCTAACTTTCTATGGGCTTGTTTGATTGTAATTGTAATCGATTTTGCTATAGGATAAAACTTGTGTGTGCTTACTGTGTCTTACCTGCTATTTCCTTATAGTTGATTACTGTTATATTTTGGTTTGCTTTCTTGTCTCGGGGATGGCTTATTGGGAAAAGTTATTCTATGTTTGGACAACTTTAATGTTCGCTGAAAACAGAACTGACAGGTTATTATTGGATTCCTGAAATCATGCTAGCTAAAATTGCCGGCTTTTTCTTTAAGCTGTTAGTGCTTCTGGTGAAATCTGTGTTAGGGTTCCATTTGTTTATCCTTGTGAGGTTGAACTATTACATGCAAAGGTCTTGCTTCAGCGGGGACAGGTCACATGAACTGTGGAAGTTACGTGTAGCCACTTAAGCATTATGCAGATTGGCTTTCACTATGTTAGACGTATTTGAATAAGATTGGAAGTCCTAGAAAGATAGGGAGCTCATTCTGAAGTCATTCTATTTGTTGACTGCTGATGTCAAATCTAATTCGTGTGGCTTGCAGACCATGGCTAAGTCGTTTGAAGTTTCTGAATTACCAGGTATGCCTTTCCCCTTTTTCTTTTTAATATCCTGCATGATGAGAATACTATTCTGTTTCTGTAAGTTAATCTTAATCCTTATTGTTTGTATTTATCTGCAGTTAGGTCAGCAAAGTTTATTGCACGGAAACAATGGGTGGTTGCGGGTGCTGATGACATGTTTATACGTGTGTACAACTACAATACGATGGATAAGGTCAAAGTGTTTGAGGCTCATACAGATTATATTAGATGTGTAGCTGTGCATCCTACCCTTCCTTATGTGCTGTCATCATCAGATGACATGCTTATCAAGCTATGGGATTGGGACAAGGGTTGGGTCTGTACTCAAATTTTTGAGGGACACTCCCACTATGTGATGCAAGTGACCTTCAATCCCAAGGATACAAACACGTTTGCTAGTGCTTCCCTTGACCGCACCATAAAAGTATGTGTTTGACTATAATTTTTTCTGATGTATTTGTATTCTGTTTTAAGAATAATCTTGTCTGTTATTGATGTGTTCCTTGTGTATTTTTTAGATCTGGAATCTTGGGTCACCAGATCCAAATTTTACGCTGGATGCCCATTTGAAAGGGGTAAACTGTGTTGATTACTTCACCGGTGGTGACAAGCCGTACCTGATCACTGGTTCTGATGATCACACAGCAAAGGCACAGCATTCTAGAAATGATTGTTTTCTATTTTTATACCAAATGCATATGTTTGGTTGTTCCGTAGTCCAATGCACTTTTGTTTGTTAACTGTTCCTATGTATACAGGTCTGGGATTACCAAACAAAAAGCTGTGTTCAGACATTGGAGGGGCACACACACAATGTTTCTGCCGTCTGTTTCCACCCAGAACTTCCCATAATAATAACTGGTTCTGAGGATGGAACAGTTCGCATATGGCATTCAACAACTTACCGGTGAGGTTCTCATGAAGTCCCTAACGGTTCTATCCAGTGGGGCTGTGCCATCAGCATTTTATTGATCATTGTGTTGCTAGTAAAGCTTTGCTTGAAAGATGCATTTGGAGTATCTTTTCGCTCTGTATTTTCAGTCTGCTGCCTATGAAAATTGAAATTTTGATTTTTTTGGGTTTTCTTTGATCTTGTAAAGTTGGTGAATATTGAAATTGAAACATTGGGTTCCTTGATTCGGAGAATTAGATAAAAGGACACATTTTTTGTTTTGTTTTGTTGTTGCTGCAACTTTTTGCTGAAATTTTTTTGGAGATCCTGAGAGATTTTGAAAGCTTTGCTAGAGCTGATTTTCCAAGCTTGATATAGATTGTTGTTGCTTTCTGAGCCCCTTTTATGACTTTGTTCTCAGTAATATTTGTTCTTAAGTGAAATTCCGAATTTTGAGGTTGGAGTTCCTAAGTCCATGGGTTTGATTTGCAGGCTTGAGAATACCCTTAACTATGGCCTTGAAAGAGTTTGGGCTATTGGATACATGAAGGGCTCCCGTCGGTAAGGGCTTTTCTCTTATTGCTGCGTTCAAAGTTACCCACAAGCAGTACTGGAACATTAGTTATAGGTCTAACAAACATAACTAAGAAGCTGAATATGGTCAATCTTGGGTTTTCATTGTTTGTTTATAGGCATTGCTAGATGCATACCTCCCCTTCTTTCCCTTCATTTGCTCTTTCCCTCTCCTGTTGGTGAATTTAAGATGGTCTAATAACTGGACTTCCTGTTTTTCTGCTTATCGGCATAATCTGTAGTAATCTACAGTTGGACTCAATGGCCTTTTTTCAATTTCATGCAGTGTGGTAATAGGTTATGATGAAGGAACCATCATGGTGAAGATTGGCCGTGAAATACCTGTTGCTAGCATGGACAGCAGTGGAAAGATAATATGGGCTAAGCATAATGAAATTCAAACCGTAGATATTAGACGTGTTGGTGCTGGTTATGAGGTTTGCACCTGATAGCTGATGTGTTACACTCCACATTAATATTCTACTAAGATAAATAGATTTTTTGATTCAGGTAGTTCGATGTTTTCCAATTATGTTTTACTATGTTCTCAGGTAACAGATGGAGAACGTTTGCCATTGGCAGTTAAGGAGTTGGGTACCTGTGATCTTTACCCACAGGTAAGTTCATATTTTTAATGGATGTCATATCATTAGGTGATCTGCAATTTGCATTTGAAACTGGGTGATTGAGCCGTACTAGTGTCTTTTTTTTTAAAAGACCATCTTTTTTCCTTTCTTGCTTGCCTTGCCCTCTTTTTAAAAACCTTTTTCTCTACTCATCCAAAAGATAAAATCATTTTCTCTCATGATTATATGCAGCAGCTGAAAGATGCCTGTGCTGCATTTTAAGTGTTGAGTTGGGTCGAAGCCAACTAATGCAAAATTTCTTATTAAACCATTGCCTGCTCCTTCCCCCTTTCTTTTTGCTTTTTTTTGGGGGGGAGGGGGGGTTGTGGAATAGCTAGCAGCAGCTATTGAACATCCCAAAGGGGGAAGAAGACCTGCTTAGATTCTGTTTGGTGTGTTTTCCTTTTTTTTTTGTGTGAAAATTTAGTTTTCATGTGGAATAGCAAGTAACTTCCAGTGGTTAGGCATTAGTGCGGGCATACATATTAAGTGTATTGGTTGGGTAAAGAACTTATTCCATTGCTATTGGTCATTTAATTGCACATCAAATTTGATAGCTCTCTTCTGATAAAATCTAGTTGCTATGGTGTATGGTTTAAATGAAAGAAAATTACAGTGTCGGAGTTTTCATTGTTTCAAGCAATGCAAATGGGTATAATTTTGGACCCTGAGATTTTGGTTTCATTGGAAATCTGTTCCATGTCTTACGATGTTGTGAACGGTTAAGTTGACTAAGGCCTGGTGAAGCAATATTGCAATGGTGGTTATTTATCTCACCTTATGTTGATCTATGCAGTACCTAAAGCACAACCCAAATGGAAGGTTTGTTGTGGTTTGTGGGGACGGAGAATATATCATCTATACTGCTGTAGCTTGGAGGAACCGGTCATTTGGGTCAGCTTTGGAGTTTGTTTGGTCATCTGAAGGAGAATATGCTGTTAGAGAAAGCACATCAAAGATCAAGATTTTTAGCAAAAATTTCCAGGTTTGTATTAAGCATTTCGTAATCATAATTGTTTGTTCTCCGTGTTAGAATGTTTACAAGTTAATAACATCAGCCTTCAGTGTATTTTTTCTGTGCGGCTTTGCTGCCTCCCATTGTACCATAGTAACCATATGATGGCAGCTGCAGAAATTTCTAGATGAATGGGCCTCGTTCTATTGTTATTTTCTTCTAAAATAGAAGTTGTAAAAATCTTAATGTCATATAGTGATTTTAGTATTAAATCAAGTGATCTCTGAATGTTGACGTTCTCAAATCCTTTTTTGTAGCTGAATTGGGTTTATGTTAAAAGCGTGTCTATTTTCTTGTCGGAGTACCTTTTACGTAGAGTGTTTTGACTGGATAAGCTACAAGGCTTTGTTTGATAACCCATGATCCCAATGGGGAAATAATCTTCCTTGTGTTTTGTTTGGAGTAATAACTGTTTGCCAATGTTCTCTTATAACCTTATTGCCTTCCCCTTTCCTTTGTCTTCTGTTTCATAGTAGATGGTTCTCCATTGCTCATTGAATTTTGGTGGCTTTTTGCAGGAAAAGAAGAGCATCAGGCCAACTTTCTCTGCAGAGCGTATATATGGTGGAACTTTGTTGGCCATGTGCTCTAATGACTTTATTTGCTTCTATGATTGGGCTGAGTGCAGATTTATCTACAGAATTGATGTTACTGTTAAAGTAAGTTATAAATCCGGAGCATTTTTTTATGTGGTAGCATTTATATTGCGATAAATATGCTTTGTCCATCTGCAAGTTTAATATTTCAATTCTTCTGTGATCATTACAGAATCTCTACTGGGCTGATAGTGGTGATTTGGTGGCAATTGCCAGCGACTCATCATTCTACATCCTGAAATACAATGTGAGAACAACTTTTTAAGTGTTCATCTGCGTTTTTTTTTTTTTTTTTTTTAATGATTGTTCAGTCATTGTATTTTTGAGGTGCTCATTGGTGAAACTAGTATTTATTGTTGCTCTAAATTGTTACAGCGTGATAAGGTGTCGTACTATGTGGATGGTGGAAGGCCTATTGATGAGCAGGGTGTGGAGGATGCATTTGAGCTTCTCCATGAAACAAACGAACGTGTAAGGACAGGAATATGGGTTGGAGATTGCTTCATTTACAACAATTCTTCCTGGAGGCTTAATTACTGTGTTGGTGGTGAGGTACAGTCAGTTGTTGATTTCATTCAGCATGTGGTATTGGCCATTTGTAAATTTCCTGAGAACCATCCCTAATATTAAATGTTAGTGGCTTTTAGGTGACCACAATGTTTCACCTGGACCGTCCAATGTACCTCTTGGGCTACCTGGCTAGCCAAAGTCGGGTATATCTAATTGACAAAGAATTCAAGTAAGCTTGCTTTTTCAGTTCAGATTTTCAAATGAACACTTCCAGGCTCTATTTCACTAACTTCCTCAACTGTGATTGCAGTGTTGTGGGGTACACATTACTTCTTAGTCTCATTGAATACAAGACTCTTGTGATGCGCGGGGACTTTGAACGTGCCAATGAAATTTTACCAACAATCCCTAAGGAGCATCACAATAGGTGAGTACAAATATGCACTATATGGAAAGTACAGCAACGGACCCCTTCCCCTGTTTGTTGTTTTGAATGAGTGAGCAACATTCTCCAGCCTTTGTTTTGCTTTGTTAGGGGTGGGGGTGGGGGGGGGGGGGGGGGGGGGGGGGGGAAGGTTCTTGTCGGAGAATAGGGTATAGTATTGGGAATAACAGAAAAGGGTGCAGAGAAAGCACAAGTGCTCTCAGGATGTACTTACTGTTTAAAACTTTAAATGCTAAGGGGGATTAATGTCTTACATTGTGGAAGTTTTTTCCTTCATCTCTTCTGGAATTTTTCCTGTAGATTCCTGGAAGATTATGGCATGTGTTTACCCATTTAGTTGTGTTTGATTGTTCTAGTTTCCTTGAGGGCATTATATCAAATCAATGGGTTGCATTTGTTTCTGAAATTGGTGTGCCTAATTCTTCAAACTTAATTACTGGCGAGCTATTCTTAGGCTTTCATTTCTTCTTGCCTTGTGTTGTGTTTGTTGGGTTCACATGTATGATCATTTATTGATGCTCTGCAATATTTAGTTTGCTTGGTCATATGGAGGTTTCTAGACTTAAAATGCTTAAGTTTTCTGTTGTCCAATCCTGCATCTCTAGTCTTCTATCTCCGCCATTTGTATGTTAATTAACTCTGCATCTTGATTGATCTCCTTTTTCAGTGTGGCTCGTTTTCTTGAATCACGAGGCATGATAGAGGAGGCTCTTGAAGTGGCAACTGACCCTGACTACAGGTTTGACCTTGCCATACAGCTCGGCAGATTAGAAGTTGCAAAGGTAAGCCGTGCTCTCATATAGGATGTTGTTGTAGCTTCTGATTTCCAGACTGCTGATCATGGATGTCACCATTGTGCAGGAGATAGCTACAGAGGTTCAGAGTGAGACAAAGTGGAAGCAGTTGGGAGAATTGGCCATGTCCACTGGAAAGGTTGCTGTTTACTCTTGACCCCCCCCCCCCCAAAAAAAAAAGCTGCTTTACCTGTTTTTTTCATCCAAAGATAGACATCAAACATTGTTGGATTTTGGTTGGAACTTGGAACATAATATGGTGCCTCAAAGGTTGACCAAGTCCATGGGAAAATGTTCTTTTCTGATGCTTTCTATCCGCTTCATCCTCTATTTTTCTCAAATGAGCCCTTTTGCATATTTTTCATGGTCGTTGTGCAGTTTGAAATGGCAGAAGAATGCCTAAAGCATGCTATGGATTTCAGTGGCATGTTGCTGCTTTATTCTTCGATTGGGGATGCTGAAGGAATTTCAAAACTGGCAACGCTTGCTAAAGAGCAAGGGAAAAACAATGTTGCTTTCCTTTGCCTATTCATGTTGGGTAGATTGGAAGAGTGTCTTCAGCTACTGATAGATAGGTTAGACATCTTCTCAATTTCGAAATGATGAAGTCTCCTTTTGCCGTTTGATTTAATTTCTTGATTGACACCCTGATTTGTATGCTATTTGCAGCAACCGAATACCTGAGGCTGCTTTGATGGCACGTTCATATCTTCCAAGCAAGGTGTCAGAGATTGTTGAGATATGGAGAAAAGATCTTCGCAAGGTCAATGTCTTGTTTTTGCCTTTGTCATTGTCGAACTTGCATAGTTAGATAGTGTATGGTTTATGCTGGCCATTTGCTGTATTTTTTTTTCTTTTTCTGCTGAATTAGCATTTGTTTACTTATGAAATACCCTTATCCTCCCCCCCCCCCAAAAAAAGGAGATCCTGTTGTTTGTAAAGGTTATCTCATTTAGAATAATTAAAGTATAATTAAGATGGGTTTCTGCGTACAGATGGTTAAATAAGCATATTCACCTATCTAACTTTTATGTTTGCCTCTAATATGTTTGGATAGAAAATCCAAGCTCTTTTTCCTGTATACCTTCCTCTCTTGCAAATTGGTGTTTTTAATTATTTTCTTTTTTTTTTGGGGGAGGGGGGGGGGACGTGTGGATAATTGGAGCCATAACCTACATTTTAGAGCTCTTATTATCCACTAGGCTTACATTGGAAGGAAGGTGTTGTAACTTGTAACGCCTCAATCTGGCGGCCTAAATAGTAAATAATCTACTTTTCGATCAAACTAGTCGTCACCCTGTTTGCACTTTGCAGTCACTCTTTCTCAAAGGCTAGTCCTTGCAAAGCTGATTATTCTCCAGGCTTAAAAGGAGAGCACTTGTTATTAGTAGCTTGTTTCAATGCTTACGAATAGCGGCAGATGTAGAAATTTTGGGCAAAGGGTTACGTTTTCAAGCTGTTCACTTTTACTGAGTTCGAACAGACCCTTATGGTTCACCGCATCAGAAAATTTTTGGATCTTTCAATAGAATATAAACATGTCTCTTGCATAACAGTTTTCATGCACTGGGGTGTCCTCATGAGAGAGGGAGCTTCCTGTGGGTATTCTTACCAACCCAAAAAATAACAGTTGCCACACCAACCCATTGCCGAAAAGTAAATCCAACCCTGCTTATGAACTCTCTTTTCTCAAATCTTCTGCTGTGAGACGGTTTAGGGTCTTTCAATTTTAAGAACTGCTGTTCTAGTTAGGTCCATAGAGCTTCCCTGTCATTAGTACTCATGGAATAGTGGTAAGAATGTTGATGGTACCTGTACTAATGGTAATGGTTTCTATATTGTTGTAGCCTCTGTCGACTAAAAGCTAATTGCTATGGCTGCTTGGTCCAAGGTTGTTCTATACGATCTGTCATCCTTAACCAAGTCAATGGCTAGATGGATTATATCTGGCATCTTCCTCATTCTTGCCTAAAGAATAGCCCCTTGAAAGCACGTCATCCTCAGTTGGTCTTGATTGGAAAACACCCTTTATGTAGCTTATTTTGCTATTTATAAGCTATTCCTTTTTTCCCAAATCTTCCTATGTTTGATGTCATATTGCAAGTGTAGATTTGCCTAGCATTCCTAAAGAAATAAGGACCATTCAATGAGACATTTCATTAGTCCATTACAATCCAAAGCTTTAAGTTTGTGTGGTAGCAAATCTTCAGTTTAGTTGAAAATGGATGACATGAACAGGTTTCTTCTAATATAAATGCTTAACTATGTTTCTGAGCAATGTCAATACAATGTTTGCTTAAGAAATATATATGTTGCATGGAGCTGTGAACGCCAAAAGGGACACAACTGGGTAGGACATTTTATCTGGCAGTCTATATATCAGAAGGATTTGGTAGTATGCTCGATGTGTGTCATTTGTAACTAAGGACTTGTTTTGATTTAGTTTTATGGTGCGTACAGTTGGAATTTTTTTTTGTCTTTAATCTCACAGGATCATGTGATGTGATCTACAGGTAAATCCAAAGGCTGCAGAGTCATTGGCCGATCCTCAGGAATATCCAAATTTGTTTGATGATTGGCAAATTGCTCTTGCTGTAGAGTCTAAAGTTGCAGAAACAAGGTACGCTTATGAGTGGTAGTGTAGGACTATGCTTTGTGCCTTCCTCTCTATTGCTGGGGTTTTTTTTTTTTTGGGGGGGGGGGATTAGGGTTTGAGTTGGTATTTGTCAATCAGTTTATTTCTTGTACGAGGTTCTATCAGCTATTTTCTAGATTTGTGACTTAATGGAGTTGCATCTCTTGGTGATTAATTTGTGTGTTCATCTGCTCGTAATCTTTGCAGGGGCAGTTATCCTTCTGCTGAGCAATATTTACAGTTTGCTGAGAAGTCAAGAACTGACCTTGTTGAAGCCTTTAAGAGCATGCAAATAGAACATCAACCCCTTGAGAATGGAGACACAGCTCATGAAGATGAGGTATTTGCTGCACTAATTTTGTTATTTTCTGCCTGAAGTCTAGCTTCATGCTGTCGTGTTGAACTATGTTGGAAGGGAATGATGTATGCGGAGTAGTTGTTTTATCTGTCTTTTAACTGCATAACATTTATCTTCCATTGGTTTAAACTGATGGCAGTTCAAACTTCTCCCTCCTGTGTTAATGTGGTGTTGTCTCCAATCTGCAGGTCATTGAAGATAATACCGAGCAGAATGGAGCAGATGAGGCCGTTGTTGTAGATGCTGATTCCAATGATGGTGCTGTACTTGTCAATGGTAACGAGGCTGAAGAAGAGTGGGGTACGAATAATGACGGAGCCCCATCAGCTTAAGGGCAATTGGTTGGGCCAGTGTTGAAAATCCAAATTTTGTCTCTGGTGATTAATTGATTTTCTCTGAAGTGGCATATCTGAAATATCCTGTCATTTCTTCCTTGCCTCTGTCATTGCTATCTCGGCATTCTATGCCATTCGTCTTTCTATTTGTTGTTTTTGTTGAACTTTTTTGCTGCCAACTGTTTGTAGTTACAACACCCCCCTCGCCTTTTGGGGGGGGGGGGGATGGTTATTTATGCCTTGTCACTTACTCTAGTTCTGTTAAATGTGTTCTGCTGAATGTTGATATACATATAGGTCATTTAAGTTGAATGTTTTGTCATTAATGTATACAAGTCCATGTTAACCCTTTTTTCTTTCTTATGGTCTGTGTAAGTATGTGCCATTTAGGGTTGTTGTTTAAGGCCTCATGATCCTTGCATGATACCATGACTTGGTAATAGAATTTGGAATTAGGTACTTTCATGTGTTTACCTTGTCATACTTGTAACATAGAACTTCTGAAATTGTTGGGAAATTGAAGTCTAAACGATATGAGTGTTCTTCCTCATGACCCTGCTGTACCACTTATCCTTTATTTATGATCTTTGTGATTGATTCTTCTCTGCATATTGAGTTACAAGAAGTGGTATTAGTTGCTTTTGGGAGTGGCTTTTGCTGCCATTTTATGAGCCTGTGATTCATTATGTTTGTGGTTGCTTTGTCTCATTGTTGTTGTCCCTCTCAATCTTGCAGTGCTTACCCAACATCCTTGAAGTCCCTCTTAAAACTGCTGGTTTTGGCTTGTGTACATCTTCACTTTGAGGTAAGAAAAGTCGAAATGTAGGATCAGTTCAGGAATAAAAACCTGCAATGATCGGCTTCTCCCATAGTTCATTTTATAGTGGAACTTTTCTTTGAATCCTGTCCGTGTTATATGCAGCTGAAAAAGTTGCTGTCAGGCTAGTTCTTTGTTGGATGAATGATAGTATAAGTCAGTGTAGATTACCGTTGACCATATTTCATTGATACAACCGAACTTTGTTACTAGTCTGTTTTTATTTTTATTTTTTTTAAAAAAAACTAGAGTTGTACATATCTTCAGCATTCTAGGGGCAAGGCTATGTACTTTCTGGTCTCCTCACACAGTCACACCTTGCCTTCTGAAAGAGACGTATGACTGTAGGGTATCCATTTGGATTGCCTGTGTTTTTTCAACAAATGGTTCAAAATTTGTTTTTCTATTCTGCCTTGTATTCACTTGAGTGCAATTGTTTGGCTGTGTTTTCAAATCTCTGCTTAGCAGCCTTTATTTGTTTCTATCACTCTTAATCTTCCAATGTCGCTTCTTTTTACCATCTAAGGTCTTACACAAACAGCCTTTCTAGACTTCAAGGCAACAAATGCTTAAGTCAAGCCTCTCCCCCCGCCTAAGCGGAACTCTAGGGTGTCGTTCGGTTTGATTCGGTTCAATTTTGAAGCCGTTTCCATGTTCACACATTTTGTGAAGCAAAATCTCAGTTGCTGAAGTTACCTGAGTTAGCATTACATGTTTGAGTACTGCCAATGAGATGTGCAATGGGCGGAGGGCCCTAACAGTGTCCTTGGTGGTTTTTTGTGCAGGTTTTCTTATCACAAGGCTGGTGAAGGGACAGAATTGCCGCTAGCATTTTAGGGTGGTTTTGTAGTGCTTGGAAATTCCAAAGGGCCACATTTTAGATAATAGAGTGAACTCATGTTTCTGTTTGTTCACTTTAGTTTGTTTTGGTCATTAGGATATTCTTTGTGGCCTTCTCTTCACCCTTCTCCTCAAAAAAGAGTATTAATACAAGTGCCCGATGTGAATGTAGAAAGAAAGCTTTTGTTTCTTTTTTCCTTTTATATATTTGTCATGAATGTTAGATCAGCCTCAAATATTGGATTTCTTATATTTTGCTGCAGCTTGTGGAAACATTTTCTGAGCATAATATTTTTCATTGAGACGTTTTCCATCCAACTTTTAATGTTTTCTTAAAATCTCTTTTTTCACCCTAAAAAGTTCCTCAAGGCTCAGGGTACCATATGAATGTCTCTCCACCATGACATTTGTACTTTATGTATGGTATGTACAGTATAGACTATGTCCTCTGTAGTCTGAGACTTTGAATTGAAGCAGCCATATGTTTGTGCTTTTATGTTCTTGCTGAGGGCGAGTTTGCATCCTAGCGTAAATTCACTGACATGACATATCGTACCAATCCTTTTTAGTTTCCAGCGCAAACTCCAACATTCCTTTGAATTTAAAGGAGAAAAATTCCATATCCAATTATCAATTAAATTATGTTGAAACTGCGAACTTCTGACATGCCTTCGATTTTTTAAAAAATCATCAAATTATCCCTTAAAACTATGCTGAGATTATACATACACAATCTTTTTAGTATGTTTTTGGTTAAAAGATTCATTTTAATCGATGTAGATTATGCTTACTCTTTAAATATGGTGTTCTAGTGTTAAATGAGCGTAAAATTTGTTGGCAAATTTATATAATTGTAAGTTTAATTCTTTTGCAGGATGAATATGGTTATTGGGTATTTTAGAATCAATTTTGAATTGATCGAATGGTTCTAGTTCTGATTCTTAAAAAAGAGGAATCGTTTCAATCTGTTGGGTTCCCAAGCAAATATCCATAATTGAGAATCGGTTTAGGAGAAAGGGAAAAGAGATTTTGGTTTTCCTTAGCATTTCTTTTGCTTCCTGATATTTTTGTTCCTTTTTGATTAATTTATTTATAAATAGGACTCTTTGCATGATGAATTTTAACTCAATTTTAGATTAATTCCCTACCACTAATTGAAAGTTGAACCATTGTATTTTGCAAGTTACTAAGTCAAAAAATTTCTATTTATTGAAATGACTTTATGTTTTTTTGTAAAAGTACGAGAGGAGTATTGGTAAAGGTCAAATGTCCCTCTCACCCTGAAAAAAATAAAGAAAAAAAATCAACTTTTTAGGTGTAAAAATGTTCCACATTATGCACGACATGCAACCAAAATGATTATGATTCCTGAATTTTCTAACTTGTACTTGAAACCACCCCCATAATCATTTAGAATAAAATGTTCCACATTGATAATAATTAATATATTGATTTTTCCCACGTAATTGTCTTTGTCATCATCAATCAAGTTGAAGCCACTGGCTCTACCAATCCTTTTGAATTCAAAACAAAAATCCATAATGAATAATCAATTAATTTATGTTGGAAATATATATACAGATAGTGACGGATCTACAGTTTCGAATTAGGGGTGTTCATCTACTCCATTACCATTTGCACTATTTCATTGGCCTTTTTCAATTGTTTCCTTATCATAAAAAGGAATTTTAATTTGAAAGGCATGTCCCTTAATTTTAATTTGAAAGGCATGCTTTCACATTCTGTCTACTTCTTAAACACCCCCTAATCCCTCAATTATATAATACAATATAAATTATACTTTTTTTAAAGAAAAATGCAAAAAATATTTAATAAAATAATTTATGGTGTGGCGGAATTTACGAAATTTAGATATTAAGGAATGAAGCCTTGATAAAATTAGGAAAGTATCAAAGAATAATGGTGTTCAACCTTCCCTAATTCCTTTGGCATTTGTTGCAGAATGTGTGTGTGAGAGAGAGATGAGTTAATTTGCTTATGCCCACCGCTAAAGTTGCTTTTTCGTGCTTGAACTGAAAGGAAGAATGAGACAGAGGATGAGAGAGATAGAGAGAGTCACAAAAAGAAGAGAGGGGTCAGATGGAGCATTTACTTATGTCCTTTTTATTAAAAGACTAAAAACTAAAAATACATTAGCAGTTGGCCTTTCGAATGTATGAGTGTCTAATATCTTTTAAGCCTTTTTTAGAGTGTCTATCTATATTAACTCCAACCCTTTTAAAATAACCAATTAGAATTTTTTTTGAGCCAGGGGTGTCCATGGACACCCCTACCTTCTATTTAGATCCGCCTCTATATACAGGTTCATTTTAGTTTGTTCATAAGTCATATTTTTGTTTTCCTTCCTAAGTTTGTAGTCCATTAGGTCTCTAGCTTGTGTGTGTGTGTCTATATATATATATATATATATATATATATATATATATATATATATATATATAGGCATCTCTGATGAATGGAACAGCAGAAAATTCATTCCTTAATATGACTTGTCATCAATTTTCTCATATTTAGCTAGTAAGTATTGCGATGAGGGGGTTCCACTTCAATTAAGGTCCTATTCATAAGCATTTTGTGGGAATATTTTACAGGCGTGAGTCGTCTGGTTTAGGTCATCTGCTCTCACAACTTGCTAGAGAAACTAATTGTTGACTTTGTTCAAGTAAACTGAGTTCGATCTCCGGATATGCCTCTACCACTGCGACTAATCCATAAATAATAGTGGCCAATGGGTTTCATGCAGATAATTTAATTAGAGAAGCTCTCAGTTTCAAATCAATGTTGTGTAATTTAATTGCCCATTGCACGTAAAATGAAGGAATTGGTTGATTTGCAACTCAAGATGATTCAATTGGTTCAATCTTTAATCTCATATATAAAGGCTCGAGTTCAAATGTCATGTTTAATTAAGTTTAATTTAAAAGTATGTAATAATATATAGTGTCTCCTCCCGCCTCCCTTTTCTGGTGTGAATGAAACACAAGGTCAACATAGAAGAGATTTGAACCGATGTCTGATAACAAGTTTTAGAAATGTTTATCAGTTGTGCAAACTGACACCACAATAATAGTGGTTCTAATTGAACTAAACATAAAGAATATGATCCCTAGTAAATATATTATACATATAATAATGTTACTTAAGGTAACTAATTAAAAGACCTTACTTACATATACAAAATTAAGGGAGTTAGCTCTAAATCCTTAAAACATCTAAAACTAATATACCACGAACTCGTGTTTAAACTTTGGTTATAAATTTCTATCCTATTCATACGTTGGGTGCAATAGAGTATTGTGATGCCAACAAAGTTTCAAAAGTTTAAATTCTCGACTCCAAGAATCCAACTTTAAGGTTCCGTTTGGTTCTTAAAAAATTTAGTGGAAAGAAAAGTTGAAAGGAAAAAATAGGAAGAAAGTGAGTTTTGTTTCTCTTGTTTGAATTGAGGAAATACACTACAAGAAAGCGCGTCTTTAGATACGAAAAAGTTCGTTTCTAAATGCTGGAATTTCATTTCTAAACACATTTAGATGCAAACCTTTCGTTTCTAAATGTTCATTTCTAAATCCACCATCACTAATTAGATTTTGAAACAGGATTTATTTTCATATCTATTTGATATGAAATTTAGAAACGAAAACAGTTTTAGTATCTGATAAAAACGAAAACAGTTCGTTTCAAATATTAAATTTTTCGTATCAATCAGAGACAAATTTAAAAATGAAAACTAGTTTTGGTCTCTGATTGAAACCAAAACTTTAGTATCTAATTTGTGTACATTTTGAATCAAATAGAAACGAAATTGATTTTAGTTTCTAAAAACTGTAGCTAATTACTATGGGTGACAGACACCATTTTTATTTTTAAATTGCTGTTTTTCACCACTAGTTATGTTTTCTATGTTATAAAATTTCATCTTAATTTATTGACAAAATAAAAAGTCATCTACATTTCCGATTTCCTTGAACATACCAACCATAACATGCCAACATTATGTGCTAAACACTAGATCGAACATACCAGCATATCTACATATATTTATATAAATGTATATTACAACTTGGTGACAAAGTTTTTGAGCACCATGACTATCCATACAACAATTTCTATCACAAAACATATGCTTTTGACCCCTAGTAGAAGCTTGTCTCTTACAAGAGCATCCCTAGTTTTGTTTAACTTCATCCTTAGTCGATGTGCCTTCATTGTTGCATTTTGAGCAATTGTTTAGACTTTTGCGAGTCACCAGCGGGCGTACATGGATAGGATATAACACGTAACTCTGGACAATGAGGAGCACAGCGGCCTTTGGTAGAAGCTTGCGAATGGTTTCCAACTATGGAATATTAAACTTTAAATGCTAAAACTCATCCTACAATAAAGACAGAAACACAATTATCCTCTAAGTACTGTAGGTAATTGAAATATGCAATCACACTTCTCCTTGCTAACCGACCTAGCATTGTGGCTTCTCATTCAATGTAAGTTACTGTGTTCTTACCATTGTCATTCTAGCATCATCTGCAACCATAATCTGCCTAATATCTGCCTACTTACATTCCTGGCAACCCCAACATCAAGAGCAACAAGAAAAATAGTGATACAAAGGATGATTACACAGTTATTCACAAAAACTGCAAAGACAGTGTAAAAGGACAGGACTTCAGCCTGTATAGAACTAATCCATGGTATGGCAAGTAAAACATACCAGATGCATGATATTCCATTGAAATTTAATCTCAACCAGTCTCAGTGGGGATTTAGTGACCCACTCATTGGACTGTGCACTCAATGTAACAACTTCAACTTCTCAACAACCGTGTAATACTTCACTTGGAAGGGTGATTCTGAATAAAGAAGGGGGAAAATGAAATTTGTAGTTCAACATGTGGTCTGATCTGAAATAATTAGTTGTCACCAATTTATTGAGTTCATGTCTGCAATAGCTTGCCCCAATGGTCAGTTATTACTCTTAAAATGAAAAGCCTTTTTTTTCATTTCATATCTAAGACATCTAGAAAGCTCATTGTTAAATATACACATAAATTCAGCAAAAAGGTCATCAACATTAGCCAAGAAAAAAGGGGTTAGAAAACCTATTTTTTGAGCTTCTTGGTGATTTCAGTAAGATACTTTCCCTAATAATATGCTTGCTAGAGCTCCCGCTGAGTAGGTTGGCGAGATCCATCCCTAGCAAAAGTTCCTGCCTCATATGAACAATCTCCCTTCAACTCATTCATTTCAAACATGCCACCCCCAAATGTGTACCATAGAGGCACGAATATCATACCATGGTGCGCCAAATGTGTTATTGTTGTGACTGTGTTACTGCCGATGATCTTTATTGAGTTACACTTGGAATCTCCTCCCCCTCCGCCCAAAAAAACGGAAGAAGGAAATAAAAAAATGACTCCCATTGTAAGTTCAATTACAAAATGACAATGTCCCCCCACTCCAATTTTGAAACCACTTCGTGTAATTGACCTGAAAATGCGCCTAAAATGCTCCAAACTGTATTTTCATCTTCCTATGTTCAAATTGGACAATCAGTACTTGAGTACAAGCATGATACTTAATTAGAAAATTCTTATTAACCATAAACCTGTATTGAACACAAGCAAGGTAAGATATGTTTCTTCTTGACCACCAAATTCTTTCCCCAAAAAATTTAAAAAATAAAAAAATAACCCCACATTCTAGATAGAAAAAGGGGGAATTGCAAGATATTCCCCTTCCATTCACCTCCAAATCAAACATGATCACTTCCACAAAACCCCATCTGGGAAACAAAGATACACTATTTCTGGTCAATTTCACAGCCAATTACTCACAAATAGCCATCACAACAACACCCGTTAATAATTAGCTCAATCTTAAACCCCCTGATTTCTCCCTAACCAAAGAAACGGACTTTCCAACTAACCCAATCCAGGGTTACCCATTCATTTCTCTTTCTCGTGCTAATACTTCCATGACACACTTCCAGTCACGACAAATCACACAAAGGTGAAAATTGAGAAAGGGGAGAACAAATAGATGTACCCAAGAAGCGGTTTACCAATTACCAAATTCAAAATCAAAATCCAAACCCTAGATATGAAGAAATGAGCCTGGTACGGGAAAGAGAAGAATAGTATTAGGAAGATTACCTTCAATAGTCGTCGGAGACATCACTTATCGGATAGCATGGGCATGTTTTTGTAGTGAGAATACAAGAATTTGGATGAGAAATTTGAATGCTGATGAATTACTTAAATCATATTACTATCATCCAACCCGTGCGAGGTTGGAGGATGTTGAAAATTCTTTTGGGAAACTTTTCCCAACCTTTCCTCACAATTTTATAAGGAAAATTTTATCACTTGTTTCTAACGATTTTTCAACCCAATTTTCTTCATTTTTTTTCCTTTGTGATTTTTTCTAAACCTAAAACAAGAAAAAAAGCTATTGTCCTAATTTTTTTCTTTCCATCAAATTTTTCAAAGTCCAAATGAAACCTTAATTTTTTTAAAAGAAAGGACAAAGGATAAAAAATAATGAAGAAAAAACTATGGGAAAGCATAGGTGGAAGCACTCTAACATAATGTAAGTACTAGCATATCTACTCTCCAACCTTGGACTCACTTTGAACCTCACGTTCATAATCCTTGACTTAGCACTCCATTGACTTTTTGTGGTCTACTGAAAACCCTAATTGTCACCACATGGATTAGATTTAAATAGTGGATAGTTAATTAGTTACTTTGAGTTCCTGCAGCGAATATATAGGGTATTCTTCAAACCAACCCTCCCCCCCCCCCCCCCCAAAAAAAAAGAAAAAGCAAAAGAAAATAAGAAGAAAAAATAACAAAGTCAATCAGCAGGTTTTTTGGCTAACCGATTTGTTTGAATGCCGAGGGAGTTTAAAATAAGTTAAGAATATCAACCCACATAAGTATTTGAAGTCGTCCCTACCTAAAGTAAGTGAGTTGGAAATTATCGAAAATATAGGCCAACGCAAGCATCTTATTAGATGTTAACGTGCCTAAGAGCATGAGCAATGGTGAGTCAGATTTTTGGCTCACCGGTAGGGGCTTGCCACTGCCACATCAACCTTCTCTCTAATGTTTTGCCTCACAAGTCTCACCCTCTCCAATGGTTTGCTCACTAAATAAAATAATACACATAGACCCACACACCGACATACAACAACTTTTTTAAAATCTAAAAAAACAAAATACCAATAAAACTTAAAAAAAAACCCAAAAAAAAGAAAAATGGTGGGGGAAGGCCCGTGGCCCGCAGCCACCCCACGAGTTGAACTTCCCAAGACAACCAGTGTAACAATACGGGATGAATTTCAGCTTGCCACCTCCAATTTTTGGCCCGCGGCCCCTTCACTGCAATTGCTGAACATCATTCCACATGAGAACATTGAGCATTTGAGCAGCGTAAGAGACAGTTGGCTGATAATCAGTGGCAAGCAAAGGTACAGCACTGCAGTGGATTTAACTTGTAAAGTACTTTGGAATTAATTTGAATGCAAGTTTAGTGTTTTTTTTTTTCTTTTTCTTTTATTCCTCTCTCCAGGAGTCAAAATAATATACTGTAGGGCTCCAGTGGTGCAACATGACTACGTATAGTTTTTTATATTAAAAAAAAAAAAAATCTTTACGCCCTAAGCCCCAAAACACGATACCGTAGAAATGAACGGTGAATTGGCTTATTATTCCCATGAACACCAAGTCACATAGCAGATTGACTTGGGAAGTACGTTGGAATTAATTTGAATGCAAGTCCCCCCCCCCCCCCCGGAATCCCTCTTCATGTGTCAAAAAAATATATTGTATGGATTTAGTGGTGTAACATGATTACATATATTGTTTTTAAAAAAATTACTAAAAGCTAAAAATAAGTTAAAGAAAATGATACAACAAAATTGACACCTACAAAATAGGCATCTTACAACCTTCTAAAACACCAAACAAATTAATAAAGACTACCTAAAATGTACGTAAACAATCATCCTAGGCCCTATTTTTTTCGTTGGTAAATTTCGATTTATCAACTTTAACCCACTTCAGTCCATTTCACTAATTTTAATAAAAGAAATATCCACTTCAACCAATTTCAACTCACTTCTTACTATTTTAACTAACTTCTACCCATCATATTAAAAAAATTAAAATTCAATCTACTTCAACCCACTGCAATAAAAAACTACCCACTCCAATCCACTTCTACTCATTTCAACTAATTTCACCTATTTTTCAACCCATATTTTCCGATGAATAGAACAAACCATTAGTTTAAAAATCCGTGCAAAAAAGTGAAGTAAGCCACGTACATTGTAACTAAAGCATCCACCTTTGATTTGATCATTAATAAATCTTCCACGTAGCCATGTATAGTTACGGACTAGAGTAGAATTGGTATGTTGGGGTTTGGGCCCTTCAAAAGCCCCAAAAAAATAAAATATGAAAAAATTGTTGGTCTTTTTTAGAAACATAATCATTTTTAATGCTTTTATCGTTATCTAATAAATAGATGGTCTATGAAATTAATGACTTCATATGAAAGGAAAAAAAATGAGAACTAAACCACGTACATTGTAACTAAAACGTCCTATGATTCGATCATTAATAAATCTTCCACGTAGCCTTGTATAGTTAGGGACTAGGTTAGAATTGGTATGTTGGGGTTTTGGCCCTTCAAAACCACCCCAACTTTATTATATTTTCAGTTTTAACTCATTTAGATTTTAATTTTACATAGATAAATTAGTTCATGTCAATATTTACTAGACAAATCAAAAAATAACTAGAAAACATGTCTTTTGATAATTGGTAATGTAACTTAACGCTCTTTAATATAAAACGCTGAGCACATATAGCAAACCTCAACTTTATTATAGTAATACAAATGACATAAATTAAAGTGAAACTTTCTGAAGTTTCATGCATGCATGCAAATCAGCGTAGCGTGATAAAGCTAATAACCTAACAGGCTAACATGGAGAACACTGCTTAAATTTATTGACTTGATTAACTTGAACGAGGGACTATTCTTTTAAGGCTTGATTCCCTTCAGTGGTTTCCACCAATGCCACCACCATAGCCACTTCCTTGGCCAGATCCATATCCATAACCGTTACCTGACCCTGACCCGGACCCTGAACCACCTCCACCTCCTCCTCCACTTCCACCTCCAGCACCACCACCATGTCCGTCGCCAACTCCACTTCCGTAGCCCGATCCATAGCCAGAGCCACCTCCATAACCGGACGACCCTCCCCCTTGTCCTCCTCCACCTCCACCTCCACCTCCAGAACCTCCACCACCACCTTGACCACCTCCTATATTTCCAGAACCATATCCTGAACCCTGTCCAGATCCATATCCGGAACCATAGCCTCCTACACCACCTCCTCCTCCACTGCCTCCGCCAGCACCCTCTCCTTGACCATATCCTCCGCTTGCACCACCATACCCAGATCCTTCTCCTGATCCCTGTCCTGACCCATATCCGAAACCAGAACCTCGACTACCTCCTCCACCTCCGCTTCCTCCCCCGCCACCTCCACCACTTCCATACCCTACCCCCATTACACCACCGTATCTTGACCCTCCTCCTTCGCCTTCTCCATATCCAGATCCATAACCAGACCCGGAGCCCCCACTACCTCCTCCTCCTCCACTGCCCCCGCCACCTCCACCTCCTCCTCCACTTGCACTGCCATATCCTGAACCTCGCCCTAACCCATGCCCCGAGCCATATCCAGACCCAGAACCGCCAATACCTCCTCCACCTCCACCGCCACCTCCTTGACCACCACCCCCACCAGTACCAAACCGTCCTCCCCCTACACCACCGTATCCACCACCACTCCCTGAGCCATATCCTGATCCATACCCTGATCCAGATCCACCAGTACCTCCACCTCCACCACCCCCGCCACCACCACCTCCTCCCCCTCCATCACCACCTCCATTGAAAAATGGTGATCTTGCTGCAATGCAAAGCTCTACAAGAAGCAGAGCCAGCAATGCAGCCCCTATTAGCTTGGGACTGGCCATTTGCTCCCTCCCTTTCTTCCTTTTCCCTCTCAAAGGACTATATGAGCTTGATATCGTACTTAGCTAGTAAGTTATTGCGATGATGAGCTTTGATGTAAGTTCCATATTTATAGGCATCATATCGGAATAATTTATAGGCATGGTCGTCTAGTTTAGGTCACTACTTGTTAAAGAAACTAATTGAATTGAATTGTTGACTTCGAAAGAAGTGACTTATAAGCTAAATGTAATCCAAGTTGAGCCTCTGGATACGCGTCTACTCCTGCCACTAACGCATAAACAATGGCCAATTGGATATAATTAATAAATGTAACTCTCGGTTTCAAGTCGATGCCGTGAAACAAAATTGCATGCACGTAAAACGAAGGAATTGGTTGGATATGCATGGAAACTCAAATTGCGGCCAAAGCAGGGGACGGTCCATATATCAGACAAAAATGGTTAATGTTCATCTTTGTTTTTGATAAATGACATACATATCACCTTAGGATGGTTCAAATGATTTGATGTGATTGATTTTCTGTACTGCGGGAAAGGGGTGGTGTTGGTTGTGACATGATTAACCCATTTCGTTTTGGCAAAATCTATAAAAATTTGCTCCTGAATTTCTACCATTCCTTTCTTGGCCTGATAAAACTGACCCGAGACTTGAAATTCAAACCAAACGATCCGGATCCAGACCCGAACCAATATCCAAAATATGCTCGCCTGAAAGTATATCCGAAATCCAAATTGACTCGAACCGAACCATACACAACCCAAAATTTTCTACAAAATTGTTTATTTTTGCAAGAGAAGTATATTGGACGAAAAATCGGTTGATCCAAAATCGACCCAAGCCGAAGTTTACCCGATCCAAACCGAACAGACCCAAAATATCACCTAACCCGAAACATGATCCGATCAAAACTTAACTTGACTTATACCCGAATTAAATGACCTATTTACCAAGTCTATTCCTTTCATCAAAAAAAAAAAAAGAAGAACTTCTTCAATTCCTTGTTGCTCAACCCCTTTTCTTACTCAAGCCGTCCAAATGCGAATTTAAGAAGTTTGGGTATAAGATTCCATTTTACTAATAAATTATACAATAAAAAATAACTACAGACAAAAAGACAAAAATAAAGAAGAAAAAACTAGGGGGAAGCATTGATGGGAGAATTGTAAATTTGTAATACTACAATTATTAGCTAGCATATCTATTATGCAATCTTTGACTCAGTTTGAAGGTTGAACCTAACCTTCATTACCCTTGACCAAGAGCTACATTGACTTTTTATGGTTGTGTAGTTGGCAAAAACCCTAACCATTACCATTTGAATTAGATTTAAACCGTGGATTAATTATTTTGTCTTACTGAAAATGATAGCATGTTCAAACAAGGAAAAGAAGTGTCTTGTCTTACCTTAACAATTTGTATTATTAGGTTTTAAATTGAAATAAAAAAATTAGTAAGATTAAATGCTAGAAGAGTATTACAACTTATAGTTATATGATGTAAAATTATCTTTTTATCCATAATTTCTAAATTTTATAAATTACACGCATCTTATTGGGTTGATTAATTTGAGAGCAAAGAGTTTAATATTAATATTAATATTAATTAATGGGTCTTCATTTTGAAACTTTCACTCCACAAAAGAAAAGTTGATATTTATTTTGAGTTTCTAATGTAATTATAAAGTGCATTTCACAAAGAGGCATGATATGTGTCTTGCTGCAAGACATCTTTAAGCGTCTTGTCTCATTCTAAACTAATGTATTTAATAATTTAAAATCAACCAATTCTCAATGATTACACTTAATTCTAAATGGGTAAGCTTAATTATGTATCTGCTATGTCAATGAAGTATTAAATAACACCATAATTGGATTAACTCTATTCACAAAGACATATGATATGCATATTTTAGAAATATAGTAAATTGTGGGTATAAAAAGATAATTTTACATGATTTATAAGTTCTAATATATTCCACTTTTTGATTATATCATTTTTTAATTTAAAAATATTGTAATATAATTTTTAGGTTAAAACAAGACTTTTAAGAAGTGTCTTATCGTAAGACATTTATCATTTTGCTTTCACAAATTACCGCCCCCTTCGATCCCTCCAACCTGCGTCCTCCCTTAAAAAACAACTGTTTAAGGAGAAATTGTAGATATTTTGGCTAATCCATTGTTTGAATTTCAAAGGAGCTTAAGAATGAGCAAGTAGCTAGGTTTTGAAGTCCCAACCCAATTGAAAGTGAGTAACGTGTAATATATCTTGTTGTTCGAAGCACTTTAGTTTTGGTATAAAGAAAATTGTGAAAAGCAATATAGATATAAATTTAAATTTAAAATTTTTTGGTAATAACTTTTAAAATTTTACTAATTTCTAACTATAAAGTGTTTTTTAATAATGGAGATAACAATGTTTATCCACTAAACTATCGCACCATGTTGGACCACCAATAAAATATGAACGGAGAAACGCAACACTATCCTGTATTAGATATTATGCCTCCTAAAAAAATTGACATCTGGAAATGATCAAGACTGACCATAGTTGTAAAGAAGTGACTGATAATGTCCTCTAGAATCCCATCCTTAACATTACTTGATTGAGGAGTGTAAGAGATTGTTGGCTAAATGATCAATAGCAAATGGAGGCCCAACGCTGTGCTCGGGATGCAAATCGTGCAACTGATTGACTTAAACTTTTGGTTGAAATGGTTCTTTAGGTTTGAAGCATGGATGCTACAAAAGTCTACTTTACCTTGCGTAATAAATTAATATGAGGGTTGTTGAGATTCAAACCTGAGACCTCTTGCTTAAAAATGCTGTGATACTATATTCAAGAACCATCTTAACCGATAGCTTAAGCCGATGGTTGAAGGTTGAGGAATAGGTTTATACTCTAACCATGTATAATATTGCTTATATAAAGACATAAAAAGAAAAGAAGATGTGAGGGTAAGATATTTGACAATTGCACTTCAACATAATAGTCAACGATCTCAATGTTGTGGATGATTTCAACTCTCTGAAAATTACATGTATAATTACCTTTTTGTAAACAGGACCAACATATAGACTTTGAGGTGCCTTTTCTACCCCTTGTAGATGGATGATAAATGGATTTCTGGTTTTCATTTTTCGATTGGTATGTAGTACATAGTACATAGTTTAACTCGAACTCGACATGTATTAAAGTATATTAGAAAAGATAGAAGGCAAAGATAGAATGTTGAACTAGACGACATTTATATAACAGTGATTTTAAATCTCTAATATTTTTGACCTCTAGTGCGAACTTTCAATATGTCTTTAACTTTTGAAAGATTGTTGATATCTAAAGTATTTTTTATTTTTATTTTTTTGATAGAAGATATCTATAGCAAATTATGTATACAGTCTTTCTCTTTTAATACAAGTACATACACATATTCATTTAGGTTGCTATATGACCTTTTATTTTAAGGATACGTGGTGATTCAAAGAATAAACTTTGTCAGCATATATTCAAATTAATTGTCGATTTAGCATGCTTTTTTTTTAATTGTTTTACATATATATATTAATTTGCATCAGTATCCCCCTCTTTTCTTATTTTTGTCATCATCGATCAAGTTTTAGCTAATAACTTTACTTCTCTCTTAGCAACCTCAATTTAATTTTTGGAGTATTTGTTTTCTCTTTGCAAACATTTTTCTTTTGGTTCTTATAGTTGCATACTACATTGTAAGACAAAGTCCTGCGTTGAGGATCTCATATATGGCTGTGGTGTATACTCGATTTAGCTCATGGTTAGAGGATATGACAATCTTTATAACAAATAATCCACTCACATAAAACGGATTTCATTCATCATTTGCTGGACAAATCAGAAAGTCGCTAGAAGCTTAACAAGTTCCCTGCCCCAATGATGCAGAACTAAGCTAAATTGAAGTGAAACTATATGGAGGTACATGCATGCATGCAAATCAACGTAACACGATAGAGCTGGCTAACCTAATCTGTCTTATTCCAAACATATAAGAACTTTGAAACTACTTAAATTCATAGACTTGATTAACTTGAACAAGATTCTATGCGTTAGGATTTGATTCAGTTTTTCCCACCAATATTACTACCATAGCCACTTCCTTGACCAGACCCATATCCATAACCGCTACCTGAGCCAAACCCTACACCTCCACCACCGCCACCTCCACCTCCAGATCCTCCACCACCGCCCTGAACACCTCCTATGCCACCTCCAGACCCATATCCAGAACCATGTCCAGAACCATACCCTCCAATGCTGCCTCCCCCTCCACTGCCACCACCACCTCCTCCTCCTTGACCATATCCTCCACTTGCACCTCCGTATCCAGATCCTTCTCCTGATCCATATCCAGACCCATATCCAGAGCCAGAACCCCCACTACCCCCTCCACCTCCACTTCCTCCCCCACCACCTCCACCACTACCATACCCTACCCCCATTACACCACCATATCCAGACCCTCCTCCCTCCCCATATCCAGACCCATATCCAAACCCTGAGCCACTACCTCCCCCTCCTCCACCCCCTCCACCACCGCCACCGCCACCTCCACTACCGTATCCTCCTCCACTGGCACCACCATAACCAGCCCCTCCTCCCGAGCCATATCCTGACCCAAAACCTCCTCCTCCTCCACCTCCTTCACCACCACCTCCACCAATACCAAATCCTTCTCCTCCTGCACCACCATATCCACCACCACTTCCTGAACCATATCCCGACCCATACCCTGACACATATCCACCAGTACCTCCACCTTCACCCCCGCCGCCACCACCACCTCCTCCCCCTTCGCCACCACCACAGTTGTCGAATGGCGATCTTATCGCAATGCACAGCTCTACAAGAAGTAGAGCCACCAATGCAGCCCCCATTTGTTTGGGACCAGCCATGTCCCCCCTCTCTTTCTTGCCCTTCCCTTCCTAACTCTCAAGTCAGTAGCTAGGACTGACCTTTTTTTACTACGTACACTCAGCTAGTGAAGAAGTTGTGATGATAAGCTTTGAGATAAGCTCCTATTTATAGGCATTTCGACCACAGTCTTCTAGGGTTTTGCCCGAACCAATTGTTCTATAAAAGAATAAACTACTAATTGTTGACTTTGAAAGTTTGAAAGAAGTAATTAAGCCCGCTAGCTAGCTAGCTAGCTACCTAGAGCTAAATTAAACTAATGAAAGGCACGATGGACTTCTACTTTCTGGATGCCTCTATCGGTGCACCAAATTCATAACCATTAGCCAATGGCAGATGGATTTCATGCACGTAATCAATTCGTAATTAAGTAAGCTCTGAAGTTTAATTTCAAGTCAATCAGGTGAAGACAAATTGCATGCACGTAAAACCAAGCAATGGCTTCATATAATGGAACTCATAGTCTCTGGATAAAAGAGGAATTTTTTTCTTTTTGGGGGGGGGGGGTTGTTTTGGCCTTTGGGAAGGAGCAGGAATATGAATGTTAAATTACTTCATTTACGTAATTGTGCAGCTATATTGACATGTGCGTAGTATATATTAAGGTTCAACAAATATGTTGACATAAATTTGCAAGCATTATGTATGTTATATCATATCGTTGTTTTACCAATACAGGTTAGCTCAAGTCATTTGGCACTTGTTCCCCTTAAATAAGGTCTCGAGTTCAAGTTTTATGAATAGAGAAAATCTGTTATGAGAGAGTTTTACCTTTTATTGGATTAACAGTAGCTTAATTCTAACGAAATGGAGGATCCAAGACAAAAAAATATCATTGTTTTAGGATAGAATTATATGTTAGAATTTTATGTAAATAGGCATTGGTTATTTATAAGATGTGAAAAATAAATTACAATGTTATTGGTTAAAAGTTATTAAGATACAATATTTATTGAAAGGCATGTTTAAAAAAAAAAAAAAAGAAGTCGGTATGGTACTATACGGACGCTATTAAATATTAAGCATTGGATCTTTGAAAAATTAAAAAAAAAAAACAAATTACCTCAAAACAATTCAATATATTACAGATTTCATATAAACTGGTTCGATATTGGAAGAGTCTCCCAGCCTTTTCTATGGAAATTGGGCGTAAAAGAGTGGGAAGGATTGAAATGGAGTGAATGAAATGAGATTTTTCTGAGAGGAATGAAAGGAGGAGGATTTGTTTGGAAGGAGTAGGAGTAGGAATGAATGAGATAGATCACAGCGAGAATGAGTAGAAAGGGATGAGAATGGATGATTTACGAATGAAAAGAACAAGCCTTTACTAGTTAACAAGGGGGGGCTATGGAATAAGCTTGGTAAAGGCCGGGAGTATATATTCATCTATAGTAGTGTTTGCCATTTTGTTGATTGCTGAGATATTAACACTCTATAAACTAGTGATTGGATTAGGATTTCTAATAGCATTTAATTCTTCTGAAAAGTTAAGTAAATTCGTTTTTATTATCTTGGAAGTTGTGTTTTGCGTTTTTTGTTTGAAATTGTTGATTTTATATTCATCGTAGTAGTATTCATGTTCTTTTATGTCAATCTATATAAATATATCAAAGATTGAGTGCTTCTATATACACTAGACAAGTGACATATCTCTATTGGTGATATAATGATGAAGAGATCATTAATGATGGATACTAAGGTGTTTCCACATGGCAAATGATAACATGAAAAAAATGTATATAGCATACACCATTCCATTATTAACAATTAAGTACTAATTAGTTGTGGAATTAATTCAAAAAACAATTGCTAATCATATTGATGAAGCTTTTTATTGTCCCCTTAAATTTTATACGAAAATTTCATAGAAGAATATTATATGTAAAAAGTACACATATTTGATTCTTGATCTTATTCTTAAAATGAATAGCAACCTAAAATTTAATATATTTTTTTAATATAAAATATTGAGAAAAGAATCTCCAAAGCTCTCCATAACTGTTTCTTATTTGCCTTTTTTCTTAGGCCACTAAATAGGAATTTATCTGCAATAAAATTAATTATATGATTAAATAATTATTAACATAATTAATTAATAAAAGTCATAATCTATTCTCATTCTAATACCAAAAGAAACATCAAAATAAATATTAATACTAAATTCTAAAATTAATTCTCACAAATAATAACAAGTCTTAACTCAATAAACACATAAAAGAATTAGGAAAAAAAATTAGCTTTCGACTTAGAAGCCATTCATTTGTTGTTTTTTAATTAATCACAAATTTCTCAGTAGAATTTACAAAATTAATTGCATAAGTCAACAGTAAGTTAAAAAATATAAATACCATTATCAATTTTTCACTCTATCCCCAGTCATGCCCCCCTAACAAAGTTCATATGAAAAAAAATTTAAAAACTCATAATAATTCTCATCCTTTTATTTACAATAAAATATGCTGCAGTTTTATTTATTGTACAAAATTGTAGAGGCTGCATGCATATTTCTTTAACCTTAAAATTAATTTTTTTCAAGTGCATATAAGCAATTAAATTAAACCGTTTCATGTTTAGAGGCCACAACTGATTGTTAATGCAACATTTCATATCCAATACATACATCTCATTCCAGGCAACCTCTCACATGCATAGCAAATGAATAAATCAATGACCATGAGGCCAAAAAAAAGGGGCTCATGGAAGCCGTCCAAGGGTTTTCAATTATAACACATCAACTAATGTATGTGTATAATTTTATTATTTTCAATATTAGAAGGTAAACTTTTATGTAATTATCCCTCTGAACACATGACCAAAAGATAACATTCTTTGCAAAGAATAATAATGCTTATGTATAATGCTAATAACAATAAAAGTATCCTACTAATTTAAAAATTCTTAATTACATTTTGAAAGAAATTGTTTGTATTCGAATGTTGTCATTAACTCATTACTCCTCATCAACTTTGTGACAAATGTTTAAATTGAGATAGCATTTTCAAGTCTTTCAATTATGCATTGCTAATTTTTCAAATCTTACTCCCACTTTTTCCACCTAAGACAATAATAGTATTTAAAAAGAAATACAAATATTAGACAATGTGTTTACAACTAATTAATCGTACCAATTTTGCAACTAGATTGTAACACATAAATCTAAATCAAACCATGCATAGCACTAGTTCATACATATTTATCAGCTGATGTAATAATTAAACTTACCAAACGCATTAATTCTTTAGTTTTGTTAAGCTAAATAACCATTAATCTATGGTAACTAAAATCTAAGGCAGTAGGTGAAGTTTAATAATATATTAGCTGTTTTAATTGCAATCTTGGAATCACTCTGAACTAAAACGCGCATCCTCGTACACTGTGTATTACTGTGGTTCGTTTGACTTTTAAGGTGGTTTTATAGTTGGCAAAACCCTAATTAATTACAACCCTGTGGGTAATCTTGTCAGTTGGAGGTAATTACGCTGAAGAGAGAGAGAGAGAGAGAGAGAGAGAGAGAGAGAGAGAGGGAGAGAGGATTATACAAAGAATATGATTAAAATACAAAGGAGATTAGAAGCGCTTTAACAATTAGATCATTTGGTTTTATGCATCGACTTGAATATTTTGATTGATAAATAGTTATTCAAAGATCAGTATAATCTAATGACTTTGTTAAATGAGATGAAGCAAAAGATTTTACTTATCTGGAACAAAGAATTAAATACATCATCTTATATGCATTTTTAAGGTCAACTTGTATGTATTTTGACTAACTGGCCTTCTCAATCTTAAGTGAGACAAAGATCAGATTTTTCCGTGCATTTTACTAATTAAAGAATTGCATATATTTTTTTTGTTTTTTTTTTGTAAGAAAGGTAAGTGACTAATAAGACATATGAAGTCCTTCTCTCAAGGGTTATATCTGGATTATCCTCGTAGAATAAACGAAAAAGGACCCTATGTGGAATGTCATCCCACACTATCATGGAGTATAAAGAAAGCCCAAACTTAGCCAACCAACCCAATTTCCTTCTCTAAAGATGTGGTTAATGATAACATTGTTGAAACTATACAAACAGTTTGAAATATCTTGTACTAGTACTTGAATTTCCCATGGTGTATGAATGGTTCCTTTGACTGCTTGTATTAGTATGTTGTTGTCCCCTTCAATATGGATATTAGCGAAACCTACCTTGGCTGCTTCTCCAATACCATTTCGCATAGTTGTGACTTCTGTAATCAGAACTGATGCTGCTCCTAAACTAAATTTTACTGCTTAGATGAACTTACCTTGCTAGGCTCGAATCATAAATCCCCTCCTCGAGATTATTTGGATCCATTAAAATTATGTTTGATGTATCGTCCTTATGGCTTCTTCCATGCGATCCAAAGTGTCTTCTTTCAGTTGACGGTTGTATGCAATGGGTGCTTTGGTTGGATTGATTTTGTGATATTTGTGTCTAATTCGCCATTCAGCGCTAGCTTTTTGTGCTCTTATTAGAGCTATTCCTAGATTTGAGTTTTCATTACGAAATACCACACTATTTCTAGTTTTCCTTATACTTCAAAGGATTGCAACAATTCTGTCCATTTTTATTGATGATAGAGATGTTGTGGCTTCTATGAGCCACTCAGGAACATTACTTTAAGTAAATGAGAATGTCCCGATATTAATCCACTTTTGGCTATTTGCCAATTTCGAAACTTCTTTAGCTCCAATACAACATAGAAACAGATGTTCTATCTCCTTAGTGTCCGCATTACACATGGGGCACTTGGAATCTAAGTTCATTCATCTCTGTAAGAGGATTCCCCGAGTAGGGAGGGATCTGTGAATAGTTGCCACATAAAGATTTTAGTTTGGGCATGATATCCAACTTTCAAATCCACTTAAACTTTCAATCATATAGGAGTTCTTCGTGCTTAGTCCTTGAGCTGCCCAGGTTGCTGATTTTGTTGAAAAATTTCAATCTCCAGTAAGATCCCAACATATATAGACTCTACTGTTGAATGGGAGGGGCGAGGCATAGCTAATATTAACTGTAAGCAGGTTTCATTAACAACTCTTTTGAGTTGCATCATATATATCTCATTCTTTGTTGGTAGTTATGAACTGTGAGACAGTGAACGTGACATCAATGAAGGGGTTATTTGTTACACCCATCATATTCGCTAAGTTATCATTAGCACACTAGTTACCCAACCAAAAGTTAATTTTGGTTCCATCACCTACCTTCCATCAGATTCCTTTTCGAAATTGTGGGTTATTTTTTAGAATATATTTCTATGCCAAAGAATCCGCCTGTTTGGCCTTGGCATTGAAGAAAGTGGCATTGACGGGGTATTTTATGCTCATTTGATCCGCCCACAGACTATGATCATGGAAAAGTTTCCAAGTTAATTTACTAATAAAAGTAGTATTTATTGCTTCCATTTTCCTAATGCCAAGCCCCCTGCCTTCTTTGGTCGGCAAATCTTATCCCATAAAACAAATGGCATTCCCTTGCTCTCTCCTGATCTTTTTCAAAAAAAATCTCTGCTTATTTTATCAATTCGCTAATTGGTTTCTGTCGGGAGTTGAAAACACTGTATAGGATGCGCGGTCATAGATTCTATATTGACTTGAATTAGGGCCACTCGCCCTGCTTTTGAGATATTTTCAGTCTTCTAGGATTGCAGTTTTGCCACTATCCTACTGACTAATTCAGCAAAGGTTTTAGTGGTTGGCCTGCCTTTGAAAACTGGGCAGCCCAGGTATTCTCCTAGGTTGTCATGATGTGTAATTTGGAAAATCGAAGAGACAGTTTGTTTGTCATGCGATGAGGCATTAGACGACAATGTTAAAGTTGATTTGTGGAAATTCATTAATTGCCCTGATTGCTGACAAAACTTGTTAAGAATGTTATGAAGTTGTCAACATGATTCAAGATTCGTTCTACAAAAGAGTAGACTATCATCTGCAAATAAAA
Organism: Carnegiea gigantea; assembly: GCA_029747015.1. Taxonomy (NCBI): domain Eukaryota; kingdom Viridiplantae; phylum Streptophyta; class Magnoliopsida; order Caryophyllales; family Cactaceae; genus Carnegiea; species Carnegiea gigantea. The sequence goes on from JAKOGI010001619.1 coordinate 52,409, forward strand.
GATATGGTATTTTATCAGCTCTGGGAGTAATTTTGGAGTCAATACCACAATTTGTGGTTTTGTGCATCCCATAGGGCCCTTGAAAGAACTTCTATACATAGTATGAACAAATATGGTGAAAGTGGATCCCCTTGTTGAATTCCCCTTATTGGTTTGAACAATCCTCGTACTTCATCATTGATAACAATAGAGTATAAAATTGTTGTTATACGTTCTCTAATCCAATTAATCCATTCATCATGGAACCCTAATTTTTGCAGTGTTTTGAAGAGAAAGCTTCATTCCACTCTGTTATAGGCTTTATCCATATCTAGTTTGAGTATCACCCATAACTTTTTCTCTTTGGTGTTCTTGAATTTAGTCATGATTTCATGAGTAAGAAGGATGCTGTTATGAATAGATTGCTTGGGTACAAAAGCACTTTGAACAAGATTAATTATTTTTGACAAAAGAGGGTGCATTCTATTAACTAGGATCTTAGATATAATTTTATAAATACTATTGCATAAGCTTATTGGTTGAAACTAGTTGGTATTAGCTGGATTATTAACTTTAGGAATTAGTGCAATAAGTGTATGGTTGATCTACTTAAGCATCTTTCCATTATGAAAGAATGACTAGTCATACAGATATCAGAAGGGATTATATTTCAATAATCTTGAAAGAATGCAGCACCAAAACCATCAGGTCCTGGTGCTTTATACTTAACCATGTGAAAGATCGCATCCCTTATTTCATGGTCCTCTATAGGCTTAAGTAGAAGGTGACTGTCCGCCTCAGTTACAACTTTTGTGACATTGAATAAATCATTACTTGTGCTATTATGTGCCGATTTGAATCGAAATGTAAAGTCATGCACATAAGTGTTGAATTTGGTTGATGTCATCATCCATATACCAAAACTATCTTTGATTTTAAGAATGCACTGTGGACTTTCCTTGATTGCATAGATTGATGGAAATAGCGCGAATTTTTATCACCATTGACTAACCATTCCTTTTTGGCTAATTTTCCCAATATTTTTGGTTGAAGATGTGCATTTGCCCATGCTGCTTAATAAGCCTATAATGCCAGTTATTAAGATGAATGCTATTTGGATTCAGTACTAACTTTGACTCCACTTGCAATAACCTACTAGCGTTCTTTTCGAGCTTTTGTCTAAAGTGTACAAAAGTATACTTGCTCCATGTTTTAAGATCAAGTTTGGTCCTTTTGAGTTTTTGTGCTACTCGATACAATGGTGCACCAAGTATTGATGATTTCCAATTTTTTAACAACTTCATGGGTATCTTGGCAAGAAGCTCATGAGTGTTGGTATTTGAAATTTGTACTTTCCTTGGCCGAGGAGCTGGTTTGGTGTGAAGAGATATATACAAATGATCTGAGCAAGTGAAAGGTCCATTCGTTATTAAGTCACTCGAAAAGAGTTGACAACAATCTTCCCTAAAGATAACACGATCAAGTTTTTCGTTCACCAGTTGTCCTCGTAAAAACTTTTTCCAGATGACAGCCCTTCCTTGTACATTAGCATCTACAATTGTTGTATGTTAGGAACTCATTTAATTTATGTGCTTATGCAACCCTTAATGGAGTCCTCCCTATCTTTTCAGAAAGGTGCAACATTTCATTAAATCACCCATTAAGCACCAGTGCAAACTAATGTTGTCATGGAGATCCCATAGGTGCCTCCAAAAACCATCCTTTTCACATGTCTTGGCTAGGGCATATATTGCTGAAATAACACATATTTCTCTCTTAATTTTATCATTCACCAGACAATGGATTGCTCTTCTTTCTTTAGCCATTATACTAACATCAACATTATAAGTACTCTGAAGTGCCATATGCCTACCATGTGGCTATCCACAGGGACTGTGTCGTGACAATATGATATCCTAGTCTTGAGATTATCGAATTTGCATTTTGTTGGCTGACCATAATTTCAATTAGAGAGAAGATGTGAGAATTTATACTGCGCTTTATAAATCCTACTTCCAATTGCAGTTGGGCCTTTTTGGCCCCTTGAACATTCTAGCATACAATTTTCATTTTAAAAATTTTTTAAGGGCATCCCCAGCCTGTGGCCCGTGTGACAGTTGCTGGGCCCGCGTGTAACACGCGTCGGTTCCAGCCTCTGTCACGCGTGTCACAGACCCCGGGGTGGAACTCCAGTGAGTTCCGCCCTGCGTGTAATTTTTTTTGTCCTTTTGTGGCTCAAAAACGCAGAGTTTTGGGATGAGCATTGAAGGGGCGCTGCGTTTTGGGGAAAAGTTGGGAAAAAGCAACAATTCAATGTTGTGAACGTTGGAAGCTGGGAATTTGTGCACAGTAAAAGCAAATGTCTGGGAATTTGTGCACTGTAAAAGCAAATGTCTGTTGTGCCAAACGGATATGGGTTGGAAGCTTTAGTTTTTCTTTTGAATAATTTTAATTTGGGTATAAATATTAGTAGTAGGGTTGTGGAATATAGAATCTGAAATTTTTTATTACTCTCAATCTGAAATTTTGTCAATTTGGCTAGTACTTTGAAAATTTTGGAACCTATTTGGGAGTGAAGAAGCCAAAATTTGTGGCAAGTGATAAATAATTTTTTGTAGTTATTTATGTTTTTTTTAATTAAGTAATTATTTTGGAGTTGTATATTTCAACTAATAATTGTTCTCTATTTGTTTATTATTGGAGATATTTGGGAAGTGTTTTGAAAGTGAAGAATCAAGATAAAGTCAAGTGAAGTGAAGGAATTTGTAAGTAATTTATTTTACACATATTTATTCTTTATTTCATGTGTAAATTTTTTATATAAGTTTAATTATAAAATGCTTAGAATATTGAAAATTGAAAATTTTAATTAGTTTAATTTCTTTGTTAAGTTAGTAAATTGTAATTAACATTCGTATGTTTAAATGTATATGATAACATGTTAAATCACATTATTAGTTTAGAGAAGCTTATATGTGTAAATTTTAATTGTTAGATTAGGTTTATGTTCTTGGATGTTTTGTTTAATATTTAAAAGAATTTTCATGAATGTGTTAGTTGGTGAAAATTAAAATTAGAAATATTGAAAATTGAAAATTTTAATTAGTTTAATTTCTTTGTTAAGTTAGTAAATTGTAATTAACATTCGTATGTTTAAATGTATATGATAACATGTTAAATCACATTATTAGTTTAGAGAAGCTTATATGTGTAAATTTTAGTTGTTAGATTAGGTTTATGTTCTTGGATGTTTTGTTTAATATTTAAAAGAATTTTCATGAATGTGTTAGTTGGTGAAAATTAAAATTAGAAATATTGAAAATTGAAAATTTTAATTAGTTTAATTTCTTTGTTAAGTTAGTAAATTGTAATTAACATTCGTATGTTTAAATGTATATGATAACATGTTAAATCACATTATTAGTTTAGAGAAGCTTATATGTGTCAATTTTAGTTGTTAGATTAGGTTTATGTTCTTGGATGTTTTGTTTAATATTTAAAAGAATTTTCATGAATGTGTTAGTTGGTGAAAATTAAAATTAGAAATATTGAAAATTGAAAATTTTAATTAGTTTAATTTCTTTGTTAAGTTAGTAAATTGTAATTAACATTCGTATGTTTAAATGTATATGATAACATGTTAAATCACATTATTAGTTTAGAGAAGCTTATATGTGTCAATTTTAGTTGTTAGATTAGGTTTATGTTCTTGGATGTTTTGTTTAATATTTAAAAGAATTTTCATGAATGTGTTAGTTGGTGAAAATTAAAATTAGAAATATTGAAAATTGAAAATTTTAATTAGTTTAATTTCTTTGTTAAGTTAGTAAATTGTAATTAACATTCGTATGTTTAAATGTATATGATAACATGTTAAATCACATTATTAGTTTAGAGAAGCTTATATGTGTAATTTTAGTTGTTAGATTAGGTTTATGTTCTTGGATGTTTTGTTTAATATTTAAAAGAATTTTCATGAATGTGTTAGTTGGTGAAAATTAAAATTAGAAATATTGAAAATTGAAAATTTTAATTAGTTTAATTTCTTTGTTAAGTTAGTAAATTGTAATTAACATTCGTATGTTTAAATGTATATAATAACATGGTAAATTACATTATTAGTTTAGAGAAGCTTATATGTGTCAATTTTAGTTGTTAGATTAGGTTTATGTTCTTGGATGTTTTGTTTAATATTTAAAAGAATTTTCATGAATGTGTTAGTTGGTGAAAATTAAAATTAGAAATATTGAAAATTGAAAATTTTAATTAGTTTAATTTCTTTGTTAAATTAGTACATTGTAATTAACATTCGTATGTTTAAATGTATATGATAACATGTTAAATCACATTATTAGTTTAGAGAAGCTAATATGTGTCAATTTTAGTTGTTAGATTAGGTTTATGTTCTTGGATGTTTTGTTTAATATTTAAAAGAATTTTCATGAATGTGTTAGTTGGTGAAAATTAAAATTAGAAATATTGAAAATTGAAAATTTTAATTAGTTTAATTTCTTTGTTAAAAACAAACCACGATATAGGTGAACCTTCAAATGAACCCGAATGAGACAGAATCATTCATGCATTTACTTACCGGGGACGAGTCACAAAGTGAACGTGGAAATAGTTCAAACCTTCCCCCACGCCCCCCAAATTGGCAACATTACCCACCACCATATAACCCCCCACCTTATTCCCAACAATATTCGGTATAATACCCTGCAAGTTGGGAATATTACCGTCCACCACGGAACATCCCTCCACAAAGTTATAGCTACGGATCAATGCCCCTTCCATGTTACCCGCCTCAACCTCTTCGTACAACCTCAACAGCACCTCAACCTTCTCGTACGACCTCACCACCACCTCGTCCTCCGCCTAGTAATAACCTCAACAATAAAGAAGGTGGTGTGCAGCCCCCTAAGTGGACACTAGAGGAGAATCGCCGCTTAGTGAAGTCATGGATTAATGTGAGCACAAATCCAATCGTTGGCGCAGATCAAAATTATCTAGCTTTTGGACTAAGGTGGCAAACACATTCAACCAACATGCTCCCGATGGAGCTTCAAAGAGAATAGGGAAGGTGTGCAACGCCTGATGGAATCGAGCCGCTATCGAAATGGTGCGCTTGTGTGGCTCAGGCATACCGGGCGAATCCAAGTGGTACAAATGAGGATGACATAGTGCAAAACGTTCAAGATCTTTATGTTGCTACGGTTGGCAAAGCATTTGATCTCATACATTGGTGGGTGTTGCTGAAGGATCAACCTAAATGGGAGACCTTCTGCGATCAATCTGGAGAAGCGTCCTCCAAACGGCTCAGAGTAAATGAGGTGGGCCCATACTCTAAGAGTGACTCCCGTAGCACCCCCACCACCCCTACTACCCTTGCAACTCCTTTCAGTGAGAGTACACCAACTGAGGTCGTTGGAGGGCTTATCCGCCTTATCGGAACAAAAGTTGCCAAGAAAAGGCAAAGGAGCTAGCTATAGACCCCGTATTGGATATCATCACTACAGAAATGTCGGCGATACGGACAACTAACGAGAAGAATAACCATGTTTGAGCAATATGTCCTGGTCCAAAAGAAGAAGGCGGAAGCAGCTATGAAAGTTGTTGAGCTAAGAGATCGACATCTATCCTTGGAAGAAAGGAAGCAGCGCCTTAAGGAGATGAAGTACGAGGACAAGATTTTGAAAATGAACATAGCGGAGATGTGTCCTGAAGATCAAGCACGCTATGGCCCCATTCAGGAAGAAATTAGGAGTCGCTATCGTCAAAACTCGTCCTCGTCTGATATTGACCTTAATTTAGATTAATCGCTAATTTGTAATTTTCAGTTTTACTGTGTTTTCATGGAACAGTTGTTGTGGTAGAAACATTTCCCTTTGTTTAATGGCATATTTAATTCCATGTTGTCTCCAAATTCAGTCTAAGTTGTTTCCAATTTGATGCTTTGCGTAGAAATTTGCAATTACTCGTTTCGAAGTTATTATTTTTTTGTTTGTCAGAAATTAAAAATTTGTCTCATATAATGTATATTTGAATTACATTTATAATTTTAATTTAAATGCACAGGTATTGAACAATGAGTAGTTCATCATCCTCCTCTAGTACGTCATCCTCAACAGATGGTTTGAGCTTCATCCTAGAAGAATCTAGCGATGATTCCCCAATATTGGAAAATATGGTTATGAATGAAAATGGCCCGAAAATGTTGGAGTTGGCCCTGAAGTTGAGACATATTAGACAAGAAAGTAGGCATCATCATCATCACGAAGACCCAGAAAGAAGAAAAAATTTGTAAAGAGAGATCGATAAGAAGCACACGATCGCCTTTATAAAGACTATTTCGCTGAAGACTCCATCTATAGTGAGACCCACTTTCGGCGTAGATTTCGTATGCGATGGCACTTGTTCCTGCGCATAGTTGGTGCTTTAGAAAGTCAGTTTGAGTACTTCCAATTGAGGTATGATGGCCTCGGTAGGCGTGGGTTGTCACCACTCACCAAGTGCACAGCAGCCATGCGAATGTTAGCTTATGGTATATCGGCAGATTGTATCGATGAATACCTAAAAATTGGTGAAAGCACAGCTATGGAGTGTATGAAAAATTTTGCTGCTGGTGTCATTCAAGTGTTCGGGGAAGAGTACTTACGAAAGCCAATACAAGCTGATGTCGATCATTTGTTACAAGTGGCAGAAGCCCGTGACTTTCCAGGTATGTTAGGGAGCATCGATTGTATGCACTGGGAATGGAAGAATTGTCCCTCAGGGTGGAAAGGAGTGTTTGCAAAAGGGGTATACAAAGTTCCCACATTGATTCTTGAAGCTGTTGCTTCCTACGACCTTTGGATATGGCACGCTTTCTTTGGATGTCCGGGAACCCTCAATGACTTAAACGTCCTTCACCGATCCAATGTTTTCCAAGAGGTGTACGAGGATCGGGCTCCAAAATGTGAATATATCGTCAACGGTCACAAGTACAACATGGGGTACTATCTATCTGACAGTATTTATCCGAGATGGGCCACCTTCGTGAAGACCATCCCCCTTCCTCAAGGAGCCAAAGCGAAGTTATTCGCTGAACGTCAAGAATCTGTTAGGAAGGATGTGGAGAGAGCATTTGGGGTTCTACAAGCTCGCTTTGCCATCATCCGCGGCCCTGCACGAAACATAGATAAGGTTGAATTGGGTATGGTAATGAAGGCATGTATTATACTCCACAACATGATCGTTGAGGACGAGCGTAATTCATACTACCTTATTTTTGATTATGATGATGTGGAGGACAACACCCCGCAACCTAATGTCCAACGGAACCATCATCCGTGCTATGCAGCCTACCTTCGTAGAGTAGCACAAGTTCATAACTCAGGCCTACATGCACGTCTTCGATCCGACTTGGTCGAAGAAATATGAAATCGACACACGGTGCGAAGAACTTTGCAAACGTAGCTGTTTCCTGTTATTTGTTGATATTTGGGGATGTAATTTTTTTCATTAAAAAGTCAAACGTTCGTGATGAATTTTTTTGAACATTTTCGATCTCCATATTGTAATTTATTTTTAATTGCGATCCTTCTTTGTGTTAGTTTTAAATTGAATGGTACTTTCAAACTTTTTTTTTTAACTTGTTGGACAATAAAGACAAAAAAAAGGGAGGGAAATTAAAATCAATTTATACATTTTATGTCAACAAAATAAATATTCATAACTCTAAAAAAAAATTCACACATGTTACAAAAGTTAAAACCCAAATACAACATAAAAAATAAAAAGTAATAAATTAAGTTCAAATAGTGGGCTCCATGTAATTAATTGTCGTGAAATGAGTTCCATTGATTGGAAAATTGAGTGGAATGCAAGTGCAACTCATGCTGACGTGGCAAGCTTGAGTTCCAAAAAATGGAACTTGGGTTGGGAATGCCCTAAAGCACTGCATATTTATTTCAGTTGGTTCATGGAGATGATCCACGGACTTTCCAGTTGAGATGACTGGTTTTCTATGTCTTTCATCCATAATTTGGACAGCTGATAAACACTAAAACTTATATATTTTTGCATAGAATATAATTTATGACTTCACAAATTATACCAACATAATTTTGGGACCGACTATGATCAATCTGTGGCCTTAATAAGCAGGGTCATGGAAAACATGGATAATTAATTAGTTTCCACATCCCCTTTGCAAAGAATAGAATAAAATAGGCATACAATGTTGTTAGGTTTCGTGGCCCAAAATTCGGGTACCGGTACGGTGGGACCGTGCTACACAAGACACGGGCGTGTCAAGACGAAAAACGTCCAGTCGAAGAGGACAGAAAAACGGCACGGGGTGCCGTGCCATGTGGCACTGGGTGACCGTGCCACGTGGCACGGTCGTGCCTCGTGTTTTTACGCCGCCTCTCTCGGAAGGCGGTTAGGGTTCTATTCGAGGAGGGATTCCACCTGACGGCTAGGGTTGCATGCTAAGGGGGAAAACCCTACTGTTTAGACCCTATATAAAGAGGGTCAAGCCTAGGATCTAAATAACTCAAGTACTCATACATACATTGAGAGGTAGAAGTACTTTGTGAGAGATTACAATAGAGAGGTTGTAATTCTACTCTTAGATCAAATCATTGTGGTGATTGTGATCGTATTGTATTTTTCCTGCTCATAGTGAATTGTTCTGGTGCTGTTGCCGTCCGTGGTTTTTCCCGCATTCGGTTTTCCACGTTAAATCTCTTGTCTTGTTATTTCTGTTTTCTGTTATTCACTTGAATTCTGAATTTCTAACTCATCCTATTGCTTCCGCTATTATTGTTACTCTAATATTATTCCTAACAAGTGGTATCAGAGTTTTGGCTATAGGATGTCTTCTATCATGAAGGTAGATATTCAGAAATTTGATGGGGAGATTAGTTTTAATCTCTGAAATGTGCAGATGAGAGCAGTTCTCATTCAGTGCGGGTTGTGGAAGGTTCTGAAGGGACCTCACGTAAAACCTGAGAAGATGACAGAAGAACAGTGGGCTGAAGATGTGAAGAAGAGACGTGGGTCGTTGACGGAGGACGAATGGGAGGAACTGGAGCTGAAAGCGGTTTCAGCCATACAGTTGTGCTTAGCACTACATGTCCTGCAAGAGGTGATTGATAAGACAACTGCGGTGGATCTTTGGGCTCGGCTGGAGGAACTCTACATGAGAAGAGTCTCGCCAACAAGATCCGTTTGAAGGAAAGATTGTATACCTTTCCTATGGCTGAAGGTACCCCTGTCCAAAAGCATTTGAATGAGTTTAACTCTATTCTTGTTGACTTGGAGAGTTTAGATGTGAAAGTTGAGGATAAGGATAAGGCTATTTTGCTTGTTGTGTCGTTACCCCCTTCTTATAAATACTTTAAGGAGATTATGCTATATAGTAATTCTAATACTATATCGTTTGAAGATGTTAAGTCAAACCTGTTGTCTAAGGAGAAGTTTGATCTTGACATTCATGCTGATTCTGCTGAGGGATTAGCAGTAAGGGGTACAACAACTAAAAAAGGGAACGGTAATAGGAGTAAGAACCATTCTAAGTCTAAAAATCCTCATGCTGGTAAGACCTGCAATTACTGTGGTAAATTGGGTCATATTATTGCTAACTGCTGGAAAGTGCAAAAGAAGAAGGAGAAAGAAGAAGATAATTCTCAGGAGCCTGCTGAAATTTCGTTTGCTGAATCTGATTCTGATGGTGACGTTCTGTTTGCTACCTCTACTGAAGGGGGGAGCGATTCTGATTGGATTCTTAATTCTGGGTGTACCTATCATATGTGTCCTCACAAAGATTGGTTTTCGACATATGATTCAGTTGACTCAACTGTTGTTCACATGGGTAATAATTCCCAATGTAATGTAACTGGAATTGGTACTGTTAAAATCAAGACCCATGATGGTGTTGTCAGGACTTTATCGAATGTTCGTCACGTTCCTGACTTGAAGCGTAACCTCATCTCATTGGGCACCCTTGAATCCAAAGGGTGCAAATATTCAGCTGAAGGTGGAGTTCTGAAGGTCTCAAGGGGCAGTAGGATTCTGCTGAAGGGTTTGAGGTAAGGGGTCCTCTATGTCTTGCAGGCATCTACTGTGACA
>JAKOGI010001619.1:70000-142500 GCA_029747015.1 Carnegiea gigantea
TATATATATATATATATATATATATATATATATATATATATATATATATATATATATATATATATATATATATATATATGCACGTATATATATACATATATATAGAACAAGTTGTCGGAAACTATATTGTTCAATTCTCTGAGTGCTTCTGAAAATCGAAATAGAAGGGGGTAGGGTGGGGCACTATTGTCCCAATTTTTGTTGAGAAATGGCCTTTGGGTCTGGTTAAGGGGAACAAAACCATTAGGAGATACCAAGAATGGACAGTGGTCTGACTGATTTTGTATGAGATGTTGAATCCCCGCTTATTGGAATCTCATTCTCTAGGTTGGGTTACATAAACCTCTATCCAATCCTGCGGCCTTTCCAGTATCCGGATTTAGACTACGAGACCATGTGTACTATGGCCCTGAGAAGCCAAGGTCGAGAAAGTTGTTGTTTTGAATCCAGTTGTTAAAGTTTGAACATCTACGAGCCAAATGATTACTGTAGTTATGCTGCTCTTCCATTGATCTGGTATCATTAAAATCGCCCACTAGCAACCATGGTCGAAAATTATGCCTGGCAAACTCTCCTAAATCTGCCCAGAGCTCATTGCATTGTTGTTCATCTGGGCTTTTGTATATTGCTGACAAGAGCCAACCTTCAGAGCCCCCCATTGAAACCTCCAGAATTACATGCTGGTGGGAAAATGAGAGTATGTGGAGTTGTAAGTCCTCTTTGGGCCAAAGTACCCAAATACCGGCCCTAAAGTCATTTGCCTCAACCCAGAATACACCATCGAAACTGATCTTTTTGCATACCCCATCCGCAATGTCGCCACTAATTTTAGTCTCCACCAAGATCAGGATTTTTGTTGTATACCTACGGATAAGATTTAAGGCTTCCTACTCCTTGCACTTTCCAAGCAATGATTGTTATAGTATTAGATGAACTGTTGTTATTCATTCCCACTCGTAGGATAAATATGGCAGACAACATTAGATTTTCAAGTATAAGTGCTTTCCGGTGTACACTCTTTCTTCATCCAAGGCTTCTGCGTCATCTCGTTTATTTATGGAAGGGGGTTGATCTGTATGCCAATACAACCAGAAGAATTAGTGTCAGAGGTCATTCTCTCCTGAGATAGACGATTGTTCACCATAGGTATAGTAGGTGGATCCCTAAAGTGAACGGGTGATAAAAAATCAGGGATCCCAATGCTGCGTTCCTGAGCATCTAGCCTAGGAGTAAGGTGGTTTGCAATTCGAGGTCTGTAGTAAGGTGAAGCTCAGGCTCGTGTTAAGATAGGTCGTTGGATGGAGTGTGTCTGATCAGGGTATGCATTTTCCTTGCCTGTGGAAAGAGCTTGGGTTTCTGGAATTGGGCTAAGGTGGGCATGGCAGGATTTTTTGGTCTGGGCTACATAGATGGAGACGAGGGGGTACATGGACCTACTTCTTTGATGAAGGCACGGTCTGCTTGGGCGTTCAGGTTTGGAATAGTTCCCTTCTTCCCCTGGGTGTGGACACGATAAGTCAACGTAGCCGCAGCATTTTCTTCTTCCATATCAAGTTCCTGATTGTTTGCTGGAGGAGATCCTTGGAAGATATACTACCTTCTATAGGGGTCGAAAAATCTGCATTCTCCGTTGGTGGGTCCTCACAATTATTCTCAGTTTCCATAACTTCTCCCAAAACTACAAATCGTAATCCTTGTATCGGGGATTTGGGTGCCTTGTTTGATCTACTCTCCATATTTGAAATATTTCCACTAGCAGCATTGACGTCATTACCCAAAGTATCCGAAATTTATTGAGACGTTTTGGTTCGGGTCGAGTTGGATCTCTCAGTACCATCTGTGCCTCTAGCATTGACATTGTTTGATCGGCTGGTCTGCCGGCGGGGTGGTGTTTTTCCCCAGCATCCATGAGCCAAAGTCTTCCAAATACTCTGGCTTGTTTTTGGGCACAATTATAGTTGGGTCAGGAACCTTTTCTATAGTATCAACATTGCTATCTCCCTCCGTGTTATGGGGGCATGCATCATCCCTGTGGCCTATTTTTTCACACTTGAAGCATATTAGTTTAAGACCTTCATACTGTATTCTCCAGACCTTTCCATGAAGTCTGAATCTGGACAGTAATGGTTTTGATAAATCGACTTCAATGCTCATTCTGACGAATTTGCCTCTTTCCACATATGCCATGGTGGATCTACCTCGATCACCTTGCCAATTTTTTCTCTAATTTTCCGTAGAAAATTTTCATTGAAATACTCAACACTCAGGCATGGAATTCTAACCCAGGCTATAAGGTATCTAATTGGCACTTCGTCTGGGATGAAATTAGGGACCCATTTTCGAATAGTGAGGTAGTTGTCATGAATCATCCAGGGTCCTTGGGCAAGGACATGCTCATAATCATTTAGGATCTGAGAATCTGGCAACATAATAATTGCAGCCTACATCTATTAAAGCAAAATCTCTTTTGAGGCTCCACTTTGATGTCAGGCTCTTTTTCAGTTGGAGATATCCAATCCCTTTCTTGAATAGCTTTACTATTAGAGTGTTCTTCCATGGTCTGCGTAGTTGTGTCTTTTCCTCCCTGGTCACTCTGATGATTGGGCATCTGGGATCTTCTATTTCGTGGGGTTGTGGCTCATCATCCTCAGTGTCCCATGCCTCTTTATCGGGTTCCCAGACTGCATTGTGGTGATTAGTGAATGAGATATTAGGATTATTCTGCATCAATTTGTCTTGAAAAGAAATAGATGAAATAGCAGGATTCGTTCCATTTTTTTCCTGGTATGGGTTCTAGATCCTCCATAACTATTTCATGAGAATTCGTAGATGGCATCCCATGCTTCACCTTCTTCGTTGATCTAGCCAATAGCTCGTTCTTTTCTGAGGAGACCTTCCCATCAAGTTGTTCCTCCATTATACCTTGGAGAGAGAAATTCTAGAGAGAGAAATAGGACATATAATTAAGATATAACACCCAGTTGATATTAATGGTGTCTAGGACCCCCAAATTTCGAATCTATCATGTTCAATAACCTGCTATTCAATTTTGTAATTTATAATTAATGACAAAAATTTTAAATGCCTGTGAAAGTTATATATGAGAACCTGCTTTCGCTAAAAGACTAATTCTTACTTAAAAAAATAAATAATCTTATTGGATTGTCTTTAACATTTTTTGTTTTGGGTTTTCAAACCTTGTCAACCCAAATTTTCGTAAAAGGGCCTTCTTTCTTTCAATTGTATAGATTAGCGGTAAACAACAAGAATTAATAATTTAGATGTCAAGAGCAGTAAACAGTTATGTAGAGCAGTAAAGAATAATTGGAACCGATAAGAGCAAGTCCAGCGCTAAGCGCGGGCCAAGTTTGGTGACATGGCGGGCCGGTTGGAGGCGCGAAGGCCTGCAGCAGATGGCCCGCGAGACTGGCCCGCCGAGACGGCTCGTTTGGGCGAGCGGCCCTCGGCCCAGTTTTCCTTTTTTTTTGTTTTTTTTTTTGTTTTTGTGTTCCGTTTTTTGTTTTTGTTTGTTTTGTTTATTTTTTATTTTTATTAGTTTGTTGGTTTTGGTTTGTCTAAATTTTTTTTATTTATTTATTGGGTTTTTGAAAAGAAATTGTAATTTTTTTAACAAAATTGTTGTATTAGTTGTATTACCAAATTATTATGTGCACATTATTTTTTCCGAAATTAATAAACCCAAACAACTAATCAAAACAAAAACAATAAAACAATTAAGTATGGTTAGGTGTGGGGTCTATTTGTATTATTTTATTTGATGAGACAAAGTGGTGAGCCTTGCATTGGAGAGAGTGAGGATTGTGAGATAAAAAAGTTAGAGAGAAGGTTGATGTGGCAATGGTAGGTCCCTCCCGTGAGCCAAAAAACAGGCTCACGGCTGGGAATGCTCTAAGTAACAATAATCATCGGTATCCTCATATTGAAACTGACAGGTTTGTACCCATGCTCTTAAATGGTTGTTTAAATTATAAAAATATTTTAAATACAATTAATTAGTTAAATACAGAAAAAACGTAATTGATAGTATAAAAGAATACATCTAAATTTGACACACACACATATACATACATATATATACACATACATTTTTTTTAATTTAGATGTTGGATCCTCCATTTCACTGGAGTCGAGTTATTATTGAGCGAATAAGGAAATACACACACACACACACACACATATATATGCGTGTGTGTGTGTGTGTGTGTGTACGTACATATATGTATATATGTGTGGGTGTGTGTGTACACACGCACACGCACACGCACACGCACACGCACACGCACTCAAAAATATTTATAGATTAAGACTGAAGTAAAACATAAAAAATATGTATTTTTATAGTCTTATTATTTACTCAGAATTTGAAGCGCAACATTTTGAATATGAAAGGTTTTTTTTTCCCTTCGAATTGAGTCATGTGCCCTTTAGTCATCAGTTGCTGTAAATCTCCTTTATGTTTAATTTCTACAGTCATTTAAAATAATTTCAAATTGATCGCCTTTTTGTTCTTGCTAAAGAATTGAAACAAAAACTATTAAAGGAAATAGCATATAATATGAAAAAAATGTTTCAAATGCAAAATGATGGTATAACACAGTAGGTGTTAGTCAACACCTCCCCCTAAACAAACGAAAAAGCGCTTGAAAAATAAATTTTCAATTCTTTCATCTTCCTTTACTTTGGGTTTCCCATCCAATTGTTGTCACCGTTGTGCATAAAAGTTCTGTAACTTTTATTTATATATATATTTTTTTCTGGTTGGCTCAAATCCCCTCAAACCTCATCTGTTACACACTTTGCTTTTTACTAAACTGCTAGAGTTGTAGGCGAAAAAAACCTTACAGACAAAAGGAAAAATTATGCTAAAAAGTTTATAATTTAATGCTACTGAACCGAAGCTGTCTCCTCAACCAAAAAAATATGCTTGAAAATAGATTTATATATGTTTTTTCTTCCTTCACTTTGGGTTTCTCACTCTAATTATTGTTTCAGTTATATTATATAGAAATTGTGTAAATAATAATGATTATTGCTCTGTACTCCTTCTCCTCCTCTTCTCTTCAAAAATTCTAACCTACTCACGAAATATCTTAACCTTTATCTACTTCAATAAGAGACTGCTATCAGTCATAATTATTGGTGGTAAGCTCCAATCTTCGTACATCTTGAAGTTTTATTCAATTGTAAGGTATTCACTGATATTTTCGTCTCTTTTTAATAAAATTTCCCTCCATTTTGTGAAAGCTTGGTTGTTTATTTTTCTCACCATTAGTGTGAGTTTGGCTGTTCTCACCTTTAGTATGAGTTAGGTTGTTCTTACCATTAGTGTGAGTTTGAATCATAACCTTTGTGCAATTTATCATAAATTTGGAGATTTAGAGTGAGTTTCTTGTCGAGTAGAAGTTAAAAATTATTGTACTAGATCTACGTTTTTTTATTAAGGAAAGAGTCAACAATGAAATTTTATGTGGTTTTACTGTGAAGATCTTTCTTTCAAGTGCAATCTATCACATCAATTGGACATCTGCTCCATGAAGTTATATTATAGCTCGTCGATATTCGAAAAAGATGCATTGACATCAAAGAATGCTGTTGCGGTTGGTCGCAAGAATACTGGTACAAGTTCAGAGTCGATCGATAGTATATTTATCATTAGCTTTTTGGAAAGAATTATTCAATTTGATATTTTAGATTTACTTTTATTATGAGATATTCATTGTATATGACATATAACTTTTCATTAATGAATTATTCCTTTTTCTTATAAAAAAAAAAATTGTGTAAATACTACACCGTTCCCCTGTTGTCTCAAATCCTCTAACCTCATTTGTCACAGCATCCATCATCACACATCATGTTTTTTAAAACTCTAGCATTATATGCCAAAAAAAAACCTTGCAGACAAAAATATAAAAAATGATAAATTAATGCTAATAAACGTAAGCAATGTAAAGTAAACCTAATAAAACTCTAGATTCTTAATTTGCTTAGCAAAAATTAGAAAGATTTTACCTTTAAAAAATTACATATAAAATTGGTAATACACTAGTTGAAGATTAAATACAACAAAGCCCTAAGGGCTATATGGCATCGAAGAAAGCAATCTTTAGATTTAAGATTGATATTAGGAAGTACAAATATATTTTTGTTGAAAAATGAATGTTATTTTTTGTTGACATAACAAAATAAAATTTAAACTAAAAGGTTCAAATAATATATTTTTAAGGCAAACATATGGTATTTCAAAGAAAATATAGAACATCAAAAGTTTACTACATTTTCTATACAGTGAAATATTGTTTGGTCACTAAAATGTTGGAAAATTAAAAAAAATTAAAATTCAACCTATTATTATATGCATAGTGATGAGTATGAAAGTAAAATGATCTTCATGAAGTGAAATGATTGAGTTATAGCTATTTCTCCATTCTTCTAGAAAAGAAATATACATATTTATAATAAAAAAAGAATAATAGACAATGATTTTATAGGGTATCATATTATGCAATCATTATAATAAAATTAAATATGAGCATACGACATACAAATTTAGAACATGTCATATATACAATGTTGTCAAATTAACAATCCACACATCCAATCGACCTTAAATAATTCGTTTAATTACATCCAACATAGAGCATAATGACAAAACATTAGCCCTTCTTGTAGTGATCCCCTAAAAAACAGGGTAAACTCTCCTAAAAGGTCCATTGCCTAAAATGAAAATGTATTTTCTCTCTAATCTATGTCATCCATCACTACGAAACCGAGAGAGGGGGGGCACTTACATGAAAGAGAGAGGCAGGGATTGAAGATGAAAAATAAAGCAAGGGTTGCTTTAGATGGTGCCCAGTAACTTAAGATGGAGGGAATAGTCGTCTATGTAAGCAGCCGTCAGAGCGACAACAACTTTGGTTGGACTCTAGGACTTCACCGTTGTTTTTCAATGCACCCAACAAATGATTCGTCCTTGTCGCTCTCGGATTTATTGACCCATTGACTGACCTGGCTTACGATAGTGCAGATCTATTAGGATGTCAATGCAGCAAATCACCATCTCCACCGAGATCATCCCCAAACTATGAATAGATAACCCTACATCCCCGTCTGGACTCCTAATTTTAGGCGCACCAACATAAACGATCACCTTGTGCAAGAAAATATAGTCAGTATTGTTAGGTAAGAGAAAATAAAAAGGAAAGTAGAAAATTTAGAGGGTTGTTTAAGTGCTCCTGGATGCACATATGCAGTTGCTGAAGGTGGTGGAGAGGAGAAGAAGAGTGGTCGTCAGTGGTTGACCAGAAAGAAAGGCGGATGAAGGTGGAGGCCCTTGTATGTATAAATTGTTGTTTGGGGTATTGATTGTATGCCAGAGATATGAGGGAGAAGCATGACGGTTGCAGATAAAGTAGAGTAAGAGAGGGAGGAGGGAGAGGATTTCGGATAGGAGGTTGTGGAGGTTGGGGATATTTATTCCGTTTTGAATTATTTGAATTTGAATTTTGGGTGAAGGTTCAGTTATGACGGTTGCTGTCTTGCTGGTAGATGGAGGAGAGAATGCACATGATTTTAAAATTAGAGAAAGGAAGACTTTTCATAACTCATATCATTTTACTTTTTATAATAAAGGTAAGTATGGATAGGTTAAGTTCGTTGTGGGCTTCCAGCTCACTCACTCTAACTATTTTCAAACAGATGATGTTCATGATAACATTGTCACCTCCTTGGGCCATCAATCCGCAATTTGGATCAGGATCCACCACACAATCCAGCCAAAATACCATTTCTTTTTCCTAGAATGCCCCTCTAAATCCCCGTCCCTCATCTCAAAAATTCCAATCTCTCCCTCTCTCTATCGCTGACCCAGCCTCCTACGGTCCGTCCTACCCGACTTATATTATTGCAAGTCTTCTTCCGTTCTCATCTAATCTAATCTGCATTTATTATTGCAAAGGCAAATCAAATTCGAAATCAACCCTCGTTTCACACTCAAATTCAGTCGAAATTAGGGTTTCGATTACTCCACAGAATTGCTTCCAATTGGCGCTTGATTTGGTGATTCTGGCTTTAAGATTTAGGGTTTTTGTTTTGATTTGACTATGGCGGGGGACGGCGAAGATGAGCATGAGACCGAGTACGAGAGTGATCCGGAGGAGGCGAAGATGTCGCTGAAGATGCGAAGGAGGGAAGCCAGCGACGATGAAGATGGGGAGGAAGAGGCAAAGCATCATCTTAGGGCTGAGGTTGTTGATTCTGAGGGCGAATCTGATGGACAAGGTGCTGCGGCAGAGTATGAGGAAGAGGAAGATGATGATGGTGAGGAGTACTATGATGATGAAGCTGAAGAAGAAGTGGGTGAAGCTGAGTATGAGGAGAGAGAAATTGGTAGTGGTGGGGAGGCTGACGATGTTGTTGGGGTTGGAGAAGTAGTTGGGGCAAAGGCTGTGCAAGAGGCAGTTGAAGGTAATGAAGAGAAGGGTGAGAGTCAGGGGCAAGGTGAAGAAGAAAAGAAGGAGAATGAGCCGTTTGCTGTTCCTACGTCTGGAGCTTTTTATATGCATGATGATCGTTTCCGAGACAATGCTGGGGGTAGACACAGGTATTTATTCCTTCTCAGAGATTTAATTTTTCTTTTTGGTAGACCAAGTTAAGTGCTATATTGTGTCTGATTCTGAGATGCTTTGCGAATTTTGGGTTTTGTGATTTGTGAATGTCTAGTAGTGTAGAATGTAGATTTTTTGATGTGCAACTTGTCTTGGGAGTTGTCTTGATGTACGATTGCTGATATTGATGACTGAGGGGGATAATTAGGCAGGGCGGTCTATGTTGGATTTATGGAAAGCAGCAATAGAAAAATGTATGAAGATGGAGATACAAAACAAGTCAATGAAGTTACTCTGTTATTTGGTTCACTTAAAATAATCGACTCAGCGATTGAAGTATGTCTTTCCGAAGGTGGCTGCAGAACTGAAATTGGAAAATACAGGGATAAATAAGATGAACGGAAAGGGAGATGATTTGTAGGAACTTCCTACCATTCAGCATTGGTTATGTTCTTTTCTGTAGTGAAAGACATATGATCATCATAATGTGCCAAAGCAAACTCTGGTGATGTCTTACTGCTGTAACAGAGTCATCATCTTTGGCATCATGTGCATATATCAAGTCTCCCCCCCCCCCCCAAAACAAAGACTAAAGAGACATTTCTTTTTACCTGGGGAGGGAGGCTTCATCCAAATTACAGGTCCTGGTGTTTTTCATGTAATTAAGGGAGATACTGTTTTATAACTCCCATTCCCCATTCAACCATTGTGGCTAGTCAATATTTCTGAGTAAAAAGAGTCTTGATTAGTTCTTGCTGTCTTACGGATCTGTTGATATGATTTTTCATGAGCCTTAGTCCATTGACTTGTGCTCAATATAATTTCTGAATGATGGCAACAGATAGTTGAATTCCTCTTGAGAAAACTGGACCCCTGAATTTTAGATCAGTTTTCCTTAAATTGACGAACACGGGCATAGTACTAAATAGAATTATGAAGGAAAGCATTATGTGGCTTTTCTTTTTTATAACCTCCTTGGACCTAAATTATGGCCTTAGCATCTTTGCTCTTGATTTATCAAAAGCTTGAAGTAGAAGGTTTACAGCGGCACATATAGGAAAAGATGGTTGACTTTATATCTTTTTTTTTTGGGAAGAGCATTACATTATTCATGATTTCCTCTATCAGAATATATATGATTGTGTTGTACTTTATTGCCTATAGAACTGTAAGAAATGAATTGTGTGCTCTAAGATGGAGTGCAATTAAGGAGTACTTGCTGACATTCATTTGGTCTGTACTTTAGGCTTGCTTCGCAATAGGGTAAGGAGTTTAGGGGTTTTAGTAAGAGTGCTTATTCTCCTAATCTCTTTATGCATATTGGGAGTTTTCATTAAGAGTAAGGTGGAGTATTGGAGACCTTGGCTTCCTCCTTCCAACTTACTTTGCTTTTAATTTTTCTTATACCTCAATTTGGGATGTAAAGAAGAGTATGCCGCATTTAGTCAATAAGGGACAATTGAATTGTCGATGATTTTTTAATTAAAGCATGAATATTTTAGTATTAAGCATCACAGTTTATATGAAAATTTCATATTGAATAATGTAATTATCAACTAATAATCTTTTTTAATTCCCTGCTTTTTCTTGCTCTTCCTTGCTGTTGCTAAATATTAATCACCCAAGCATTGGTTACTTTTATTAACTCTAACTCCTAGCCAAATGTGCCCTTAGTTCCCCTTCTTAGCCTTTCGTCACAGGGCAGCTATGGCCTATGGTGCGCCTTTCAGGGGGCAATCACTGTTATCATATACGTTTATTCTCTGGTATATTTTTTCCGAGAAGATTGTAGTATGTATGTTAGGCTGAAAAGAGAATCTCAAAGAACTAACTTTTGGAAGGGACTTGGTCTTAATCTAAGGGACTGGCAGTGTTTTCTTGCTAGGAGAATGTCTAAGTAGGTAACAATGCTATTCATAGAGCATTGGAGTGAGATAGTGGAATATTTGATTCTTTCTGGCCTTCACAAGTGATCACTGTATTTTACGGATCCACAGAATAGGCCCATGTCGAATAAAGGCAAACTATGATCTGTTAGCTGTGTGGTCATCTTGGCATCCTCTCACCTGATGTTAATCTCAGGTGGCACTGTGGCAGCTGTTCCCATGTTTGATGGCCCCCTCCCCAAAAAAACCCTTTTGGGGCCTTGAACCCTTCTTTGGGCCAACGACTAACCCCACAAAAAGAGTAAAACAATGCATTCAAAATGCGATTTCAGTTATGACTTGTGATTTTGGTAAAGGATGCAGTATCATGAATTGTGCTAATGTGCCAATCTCATAGCATATCACTGTTGTTCAGTCGTTGAGAGTGAAAATGCTGTTTGCTCAACTTGAAATCCTTTCCAATGTGGCCATTGCGTTGTGCAAACTATCTCATTTTGATTCCATAGAGCAATGACAATGAAGAGTAATTTTTGGAATTAGTAGCCTACAATTGCTAGGTTATTTTTTCCCCTTGTTTTCTTTTCCCTTATCATTCAGGTGATTTCTGTTATAGATGTCCCAGGAAATGGGCACCTACTGTGTATGGATGCCTATGAAGGACTGGAAGCCCCTCCCCTAGTTACATATTCTGTGCTTCTTAGCATTTATAGAAGATGATTTCCACATCAAATGGTTATTGAAAGTGAGTGATTGGGATTTCTGTTTGTAGCAAATGAATTGTTTACCTTTCCTCTATGCCTTGGCCACTGTGTCTGGTTCACAGCTTGTGTCTTCTGTTTGCCAGTGGACGTGACAAATTGTTTTGCTGTTATATTAGGAGGACATTTGGAGGTAGGAAGCTGTGGGAATCAAAAGACGATAGAAAATGGGGACATGACAAGTTTGAGGAAATGAACTTGCAGGACAGGAATTATGAAGAGGTACTGTCTTGTCTTCTACTTATTTTCTTATGGATCTTTTTTGACCTGATTATTTCACACTCGCGTGCCCATTGAGAGGGAAGAAATGCCTGTTGTCACACATGTTGAGAATGCACTAGTGTGCAACATTTGTGTTATTCTTTGATTTGCCAGTTTATGTTGCTGGATAGATGCATCCATACCTAAGCATCCCTCCTGGGCTCCCCCCCCCCCATTTTGGGGGTTTTTTTTTTTTGGGGGGGGGGGGGAGGGAAGTGTAGCTGAATAGATTTATTTCAATTTTTGATGAAATAGCTTCTCTTGATGATGTATGTTGTTGATTCATTTCCTTCTGTTATCAGGGGAGGAGGTCTTCTAAAGGATTCTATCGAGGTCGTGGCAGAGGTAGAGGCGCAGGCCGTGGATATCCTCGGGCGAATAGGCCAAAGGGGTTTGGTAACCAGAATGCAGCACCCAAGGATGTGAGAGGAAGAGGACCTAGACGATATCACCCGTCAATGAAGAGTAAGAGTGATACATTTCCACCACAAAACAAACAGTGAGGGCCTACTCATAATGTTTTCTTTTGTTGTTATCTGCAGTTCTTTATTTTTAGAGTTGCAAGTTTGATGTGTGTGTGTGTGTGTGTGTGTTCTTCTTTTTTTTTTTTCCTTTCTGTTTTTTCCCCTCAGATCATCAAAGTCACTCGATAGAACTTCACATACTGGTTCTGGGAGGAACACTGATTCAGCAGCCAACCCAAATGCAGAACATGAAACAGCTTCTGCTAAAAAAGTTGCCTCTAACCTAAGCTCTGCATCACCCCCTTTCTATCCTTCTGGTTCCTCCAATAAGGAAACTACACTGACAACAAAAAAGGAGGTGCATACTGGAAGTAATAATCGGACTCTCCGCCCCCCTGCTATGGAACATAACTTCAGTGTGCCGCTCTCGAATTCTTTGTTACGAGGGAAGAGTGTGAATGATTCTATTGGCATGGATAAACTGAATATTGATGATTCTGCTCCTTCGGGCAGTGCAAAGCCTTTAAATAATTTGCATTTGCCATCTTCTGCATCTTCAACGAGTGCTTCTCAGATGCCGCCACCCAGAGCACAGGGTAGGGCCACTGCTTCTACGTTTCAGCCCCCTCAGACAAACAACCAGGTCAGCAGAGTTCTTCCATCGGCTGGTCAATCTATCCAGCAAAATGCCGGTCACAACCGAGGTCAACCTCCTTTGGAGGCTTCAGGTCAGCAATTGGGTCAGCGTTCTCTTGGTGCTTCTCAGGGTTCTCCTCCCAAAGCAGGTTTGTCATTGATATATTTGAACCTGGAAACTTGCGTCTTTCATAGCTCATGTATCTGAGATTCTTGTCACTGCAAAAGGAAAAGGAACTGGGCAAGGAACTGTGCAAGGAACTGGAAGAGGTTCGCTTGTGTATGGTGGTGCCCAAGTCATCGGATCAAGTGGAAGTATGGGTGCTAGTGATCCAAACCTCCCAGCTTTCTTCCCTGGTAAATTTAGTTGTCCCTTTTCCAGTCTGGATGTTTATTTTCTTTTATGTACATCTCCTTTCTGACACAAGATGTCAACTGTAAAGGACACAGTGCTGTCAAATTCAATTATAATCAAGATGTTTAGCTGTGGGAACTGGATGCAGAAAGAGGGAATGGTGATTCCTGCTAATACAACATATATGTATTGGCAAAGTGCATTTTGCAAGTTAATATTCATATTCTGCTTGGTTCAAGTTCAAATACGGCAGAAATTAATCTTTCTCAATTTAAATGCCCCACCCTGAACCTTTCTTTCTCACTCTGGTTCATAGAAGTACCATTATTACTGTTTATATTTTTTATATTGTACTCCCTTCATCCCATAATATATGTCCTACCTAGGTAATGTAAGCATTTATGGGAGCATTATTTAATGTTGTGCTTTCTATTGTTTTTAGAAGAGAGAATTTTTACCACTAATAATAGTAAAAAAGGACTTCACTTTGTGACATCCATAACAAGGAAGAAGGACAAATATTATGGGATGGAGGGAGTATTTTTTTTGCCCTTATTTTTCTGTTTTCATCATGGGTGTTGCAGAATTTTTGTTCTTTTGCTGTTTCAATTTTTTGAGCACTGAATTCTTTTCTGCTTCACAAGAATCATGGGATACTTATTCAGTGTACTTTCTGGCTTCTTGTAGTTATGCCCTTTGGGGGCCAGCATCCTGGTGGCATAGGAGTTCCTGCGGTTGGAATGGCATTTCCTGGATATGTTGCTCAGCCGAATGGCTTAGGAAACTCTGAAATGACATGGTAGTATATTTTTCATTTTTCCCATATCAAATTCCTGTAAGATCTTCCTTCAGATAACTATCTATTACCATATTATTATGTTCCATCTTCTTGGCCTTAATTGCTTGCTCCGGGCATGATATTTGATTTTCCAATTTTCTCTTGTTCAATTTTTATACGAGAATGGAGTGTATAATCGTGCGGGATTTGGTGAGTAGATTAAGTTTAACACCTCAATAGTCAGGCGAGAACTGGAGATTGAATTGGGTTATTTCTCAAGAGAACAATCTTCTACCATTGAGGCGTTGATCCATATCTACCTCTTTATTCATTCTGGTTTGCCACATTATGTTGAATTGAAGAGCTCATGGAGCTGAACTCTTTTTTTCCCTTTTAGCCACTTAGTAGCAAGGTTGAACTACTTTCACACATTGTTTTTTCCCCGGTGTCAAATTAATTCAGGCATTTAACGGCAAGACACTCATTACTAAGTCTTGAGGTTTGCATGCTTAGCAGATTTTCAATGTGTACCCATTAATACATTCTAGTCGCATGGTGTCTTCTTTGCTTATTACATTTAGAATTGCTTACTGAGTGAGAATCATCTGTAGTTTCTTTTCTTTTAGGAAATCTCAATTCATGAGAAGCTGACAAATGTTTTTTGCGGAAGTGAATTGAATATTTGTTTAATTCAACATCACTTGTTCAAAAAGTTCATGTGAATGTCATGCTTCTCGAAGTTTTATCTGTTTCTGTGGAAACTCATGGGGCTTTCTTGGAGGATTTTCTCTTTGCGTCTATTTTTCGGCCTCTGGCGAGAGAAGAGGTCTGATTTTATCTGCAATGGATCCTTATTTCGATTTTTGGCCTTATTATAGTTCTTTTTGGACACGTCCAGGTTACCGGTACTGGCAAGTGCTGCAGGTGCTTTGGGGGCAACGTACTGTCCTCCTTATATCGCTGTTGATGGTTCTTATCATCCTCGGCCACCAGGGCAGACGTCTGCCTTGCCAGGCCCAAGGTCTGTATAATTATTGCTGTGCTTTGTTCTTTATTTGCTAAAATGTCTCCTGGTAGTGGGATTACTCTGGGAATATATTTGTGCAAACAAATTAGTAAATTAGATTCATTGATGTCCCCACACCTATGCAAGACTTAAATGGATCTGATGTCTACTGCGGGATAAGTTGCAGAAATTGGAGATGCAATTGTCGAACTATCATACTTGACATGCAAACGGAGCTCTCTTTCCATTTATTAGTATAAGTAGGCAAAAAAAAGCTTGATATTCAGGCTGTGGTGTGGACTTTGGATGTTGCAGTCAGTTACGCTCCTTCGTAATGGCAGCAACATCTCAGCTGTGCCAAGCATGACAAATACAGCCTAGCAGACCCACAGTTTTCGTCTTGAATACAGCTCTAGTTTAACCATTGCAGTGTTCTTAGAAGTTGACCATGTAATTTGTAGATTTAATGTGCTCATGATTTTCCTTTTCATGTTGAACTGGACCGAAGTATCCTGAGTGATGGAGCGTGGGCTTGACCATGCCTACCGAGGAATCTGCCTTGCATCTGTGTTTAAAAAGGAGGGCAACTTGATACTTTAAATGCTAGTTATTACTTGATTTCATGTAGATGTGTTGTCTGAGCTTTTCTAGTCATTCTAAGGCTATGTTTCTGCAGCTAGGGCATGGACAAGAGCACTGCAGCTTTGCCCAGGAGAGCAGAATATTTAGTCGTGTCTATGCTTTTTTTTTTGCAGTAGTATTTGGCCATTATTGGCCAATTAGGCTCTGTGATAAGCTCTGTGATTGAAATTATTATGTCGCTTTATTTTAAAGTTGTGAACAAGATGTTACCTGGAGAATGTTTTTTGCTTTCCTTTTTTTTCCTTTTTTTTGGGGGGGGGGGGGGGGGGGGGGGGGGTGGCTCTTGAAATCAGTTTTGCAGTTTCCAAGGGTTGGGGTTGCCTGCATCTATAATACCCCAGCCCCTACATAGACGGGGTCTATGTTGGGTGGTCATGTATTTTGGAGACTTGTCTGTGGATGATAGACCTGAATGCTCATCCTTCTTTTGCAGCAAAGATAACAATCCAAGTAAAGCTAACGACTTGAAGCCTCAGCAGAGATCTGGTATGGATGTATCTCTTGTAGCTCAAGATGCTAATGTCAGCTGCTTTTCTGTCATTGTTCTGAACCAATTTTGCTTGTCCACAGAGTTTTCAAATGATGAGTTCAGCCAAAGACAAAATAAGCCCCGCAGGTCAGTTGAACACACTCTTCCTCGAAGAAACTGTCCATTCCCATCCGGTTGCGGTCTTATGTGGTGATTATGACTTTGTTTTGCAGATACTCTGAAATGAATTTTAGCCAGTGAAGTACATATTGAAGTATGACCTTATTCAAATAAAACTACGAAAGTTGGCTTTCTTCGAATTGAGCAACTTGTTGGTGCTTGGTCTTAAGAGCTCTGATTTCTCCTCATCTGAGGGCTCCCTTTCTGCAACCCTTTGTGTTCGCCGGCCATTGCTGGGCCCACACTGGGCCTTCTTTGTCCCGGACTCATGTTAGGTGAGCAATTTCTTGATTGGCTGAGACAAGAAATTGATTTCATTTTTTACATCTTAATTCATGCAATAGTTGTCCGCACCTGCCCAGGAAATTTCCACTGTTGCAATACTTTTTGATTTTTTTTTTGGTTATATTGACAATTGAAATTTTGCTTTTAAAACACATAGCTGCATCCAACTCGAGGGTATGCGAGGCTCACATTTGTCTTTGAATATCTTGCAGTTATATATGGTATACGTCTCCAAATGCTGTTGTCAGTTTAGAAAGACTGGTGCACTCAATGAGCTTGTAGCCTTCTGTTCAGTATTCGGTATGGATTGTGGACTGAACCCATTTAATTTATTAAGCTTTTTGTGTTGGCCAATTGCATTAAATGTTAGTGTTTCCATGTTTGAATGGTGCTAGGTATTGAGGTGGCTTGGTTTTCATGAAGTTCGTTCCTGTGTAGATGGGTTCTCTTGACAAAATGTTCGCAGAAAATTCAAAAAAACAAGCAAGACCTAGTGTGCGAAATGAAATAGTGTGTTCTTTAGAGGGCTTCTGAGGGCCTTGCTCTTATGTTATTTTCATGTCTGTTTTTGGGTATTTGTTTTTTTCTTGGTTGTTATTGATATCACATTTGGATGCAATCCAGTTTGAATGAATGTGGTTGAGGGAAGAATGCATTTGCGTTAA
The DNA here is from genome assembly GCA_029747015.1 of Carnegiea gigantea. Lineage (NCBI taxonomy): Eukaryota > Viridiplantae > Streptophyta > Magnoliopsida > Caryophyllales > Cactaceae > Carnegiea > Carnegiea gigantea. The sequence continues at coordinate 87,013 of JAKOGI010001619.1, forward strand.
TCTTGCTTTTGGTTGGGACAAATCTGTTTTGTCACCTATGTGGTAAGGACTGAATGGACATTTGATATAAAGTGAGACCATTTTGAGTGATTTGTGTACCCAGTTAAAGTTCAATTGTGGCCTGCTGGGGCTTGGATTTGTTAGTTCACTTGCCTTCAATATTCAATGCAGTACTATTGAAGTATGGGCTGCTTTTTCTCAGAGCAAATGGCAACAGGTTATTAAATGCAAATTAATTTAAGTGATTTGATATTTGTTTTTTCGAAAATGAGAACATTAGTTCAAGTCTTGTGGAAGAAGGAAACTTGTGAATGGAGAGAGTTATACCTCTTATAGGCTAACAAACAGCTCTACTTTAGTTAATATAGGATCTGTCTGGGTTAAGTACTAACAGTCTGGAGCAGTTTCAGATGCAGTTCGAGCAAATAAATTGGACTTCGGGAGAAATGAGATAATGCTTCTTATGAGGGTAGCTACTTGTTTATTTTTCCTCAATTGTTACTGAACATGAGTTACACAGCAATATATACAGTGAATTATCCGTAACCTAATCAAATGTTTAGCCATATATAATGAAAGTGCCTCCAATTTGTACATTAGTGCGTGCAGTGGTTGCATGATAACCATTCAACTAGGACTAACAATCGGGTGGGTATAGGGATGAGATGCGTTGTGTCTGAGTTGGGTCCTAGATTGATAATGGGGTGGGTTACAATGAGGTGGGTTTAGCCGTACCTAAATTTATATACCTATATTTATATCTATATTCATCGGGTATTATAAAACAATACCTATGTTCATTCCCACTAGATATTGTAGGTATCCGGTTTATTCATGTGTATATATAGACCAAAAAAATTAAGTTTATTTTGTATTCATATTCAATAACCAAATAGCCCGTTGTCGCACTTACACCAAAATTCCAATCATGTCGCATCACAATAAGTGCAACTAAAAGTTACTGTGTTCAAGCTATAAATTAGCACTTGAGGGCTCGTTCTTTTCGTTGCTAAATAGGAGTTCGTAAATGGGGAAGTTGGTAAACATGTTAGTAGAAGTTAGTAAAAGTTGGAATGATTGGTAAGAATTGGTTAAGGTTAGAAAATATTAGAAGAAGTTGATAGTATTTGGTAGAAGTTCGATGTTAGTCAGAAATGTAAATGAGTGGGGATTTCTTTGTAAAATTTTTTGAAAGAGATTGGTAAGAGTTGATAGAAATTGGTTGGAGTGATTGAAATTTTTTTTGTAAAAGTTGGTAGAATTTAGTGAAAGTGAATTTACCCAACAAAAAAAAAAGAGCAGGTCTCGAATGTCTTGTTAAATTTTTGAATACAATGTAACTCACAACAACTAAAAAGATATCCAAGGCGAAAGAACAAACTAGAACTCTAAATAAATGGGTATAGGTCTCATATAGGGCTGGCAAAAAAATCTGTACCGCTTGGAACCCGCAAAACCCCCCAATGGGTATTGGTATGGGTGGTGAAAATGGAAAAAAAAAATGGGTATGGGGTAGGCATTGTTAAAATGAAAATAGGTATAGGTAAGGGTATGGGTATGGGTCCTACCCGTCCCATATCCGTTTTATTAATACGAACCCCGTACTCACCTTATATTCGCCACATATAAAATTCGTACTTATTTGTTTAAAGTTCTAGTTTGTTGTTTATACTTGGATGTTTTGCTGGTTGTTTCGAATTGTATGATATTCAAGATTTTGGTAAGACATTTTGTTAGAAAATATAATTGTTCAGTGCTAATTTATTGCTTTGATTGACAGACTTTTAGTTGTACTCGATGTGATATGATATGTTGTTAGAAACTTGGTGTTAATCTGATATATTTGCTATTTGATGTCAAATATGGGTACAAAATAGGTTTAATTCTTATTGGTCTATTGTACTCGAATAAAACCCGCATACCCACTATACGCAGTGGGAATGGGTATGGGTATAGCTTTACAACACCTGATAGGTATGAATATGAGTATGGATATGAGTATTGATTTTGAAAATGAGTATGGATTAGGGTACGGCTAAACCCGCCCCGTACCCGCCCCATTACCACCCCTAGTTTTATATGTGGTTGGTATAGGACAGTATTGATAAAACATGTATGAAGCGGGTAAGACATATACCCATACACGTACCTATTTTATCAAAGCTCACCTCATACCCGTTTTTTCCCCCTATTTTTAACTCCCACATTCATTAGGATGGGTTCTACGAATTTTAAATGATTACAATTTTTTACCAGCCCTACATTCTAATAACAAAAAGATTGTTTGTTTTTTATTAAAAAACCAAATGCTTAAAAAATCAAAAATTGACTTCAAGTTACGCACCGCTGGAGGACAGATGGTATTGCTTTTGCATTTCTACGTAGTAATATATTTATATTCTACGGGTAGAGACGTCTGTAAAGATAAAATTGTCTACATCTAAATCTCTCTAGACCCAATGAAAGTGGAACCCACACTGATCGAGGGATGTACGTGTGTTCTCGATGTCTTGGAAATGATAGCCCATTGTTGAATTAAGAATCTCATAAAAAATGGTTTTTAATTTTAAAATGTATTTTTGAGAGATGAAGTATTTTTAGGAGATGAAAATGCGGTTAACTGGTTTCATTAGCTAATGCTCGAAGGCTCAAACTACACAAACTATATATTTAGTGATTTTGAGCGGAGAGTTTAGCAGATGTTTAATTTTCCAAACCTCAAGAAGCCCTCATTCCCGTTGTTGTTGCACCAAAAACGTTTCGCTGTGTAACGTGCGGCTTGGATTTATGTACTTGGATTTACCGTATACGTTCTATGAATATAAGGCAATATACTATATTAAAGCCAGTGTAGCGTGAGGCCCGCCTGCCTCGGGAGCCGGATCAAGCGGCTTGCGAGGCTGGCCGCGAGCCTCGAGCTGGCTCAGATCATGATTTTCTTACTTGCTTTGTTTTTTAAATTTTTATTGATTTTTTCTTTTTTTTTGGATTTTAAAAAAGAAATTGTGTGTTGTAGAGTGGGTCTATGAATATTATTTTATTTGGTGAGCCAAAGTTGCGAGCATTTTATTGGAGAGAGAGAGGATTGTGAGTTGAAAAGTTGGCTCACAAGCTGACGTGGCAGAGATAGTGAGCCAAAAAATTGACTTTCCACTGATATTGGTATTAGAGAATATTGCAAGATCGAGGAAGAGAGAAATTACTACATAATTCCTCAAAGTTTTTCGCTTTAAATTACCACTAGGGTTTTTTTTCCCTATACTATTTGTTTACAATCCTATATCTTTGCATTAAATAATTCTAACCCAAATATTGGAAGATCAAGGAAGAAAGAGAGAAACATATGGTAACACCACATATCTCCTCAAAGTTTTTTCCTTTATATTACCACTTTTTTTTTTTTTCGTTTTGTTTGTTTACATTGCTGTATCTTTGCATTAAATAATTCTAACCCCTAATTGGTGACATGATATAACCACGTAGATAAATAATTTATTGCCACGTTAACAATTTGGGTTTTAAAATTACTTGTTACAAAAGTAAAGGGATTAAAAAAGAAAAAATTAGGGTAAAAAAAGTATAAGCTTCCAAAAGGGTATTTGATAATATCCTTTTAAAAAAGGCTTTTGGTGTTCTTTGAATTGCTGCACTGAGAACGAGGAAAGATGAACCAAAGCAAATCATTGTATAATGGTGTCTGCATTTTATAAGCACGTTTTATCCTTAATTGAATCCTATTATAAAAAGTTATATACTAATGTAATTCAAAGTTGGTTATGTTAGCAAGACATTCACTTGAAACAGTCTCTTTTTAAGTGGACTAGTGGAGGGTGGATCACTTCTTAGAAAAAACCAAATTCTTCTTTGCTTTGTCATATAAAAAAGTGTACGAGAAATTAAAAATAGAAATATGGATGATAGTAGGTCTTATCCGTCCTGAATCTCAACCAGACCCATCGAATCCAACCTCTATTAAAGGATCTAAGTCCAATGAAAAGAAATCTAAGAGTCTTAAGTGGATTTGGGTCTAAGGAAAGTGGATCGGGTCTGGATCTAGGAATTTAGACCCAAATTCGATCTTAAATTCATTTAAGGCCTATTAAATTTTTTTAAAAAAAAATGTGGTAAAGGCAATTGGTCAAAACAACTCTAAACTAGTAAAACCAAAAGCCAATTTGCTCTCTGTCGGCCGTAGAAGAGGAACTATGCTGTTATGCTTGTTTAAAATTTGACAGACTTTGTCATTGTGGTTAGCATTAAAATATTTTCTTTGGTGTGTGTAATATAAGTAAAAACACTTAGCTATTAGTATGTGTCACTAGAATGTTTTTTTTAATTAAATATCACGTCTTCTAAATTCAATTACCTGTTCTTAGAATATGATAGTTCATGTTGGGATGTGAAAAAAACAATTTTTAATGTAAAAAATCAGTTAGAACCCGTTTATGACATGTGAACCAACAAGACCCACTGAATCTAATTTCGAGTCTAAGTTCGTAAAAATCAAATAGATTTGGGTTTAGGTAGACTTGACTCACATCTAGATCTAATCCATCATCATTCCTAAATGGAAGGAAGAGTGAGCAATACAAAAAGGAAGAGAAAAGCAGAGAAAAAGGGCAAAAAGAGAAGGATTAGTGCTGAAAGAGCCTCATGATCCATGACCACCAATAGTTTGAATATACTACTACTAGAGTTTAGCTTTGCTGAAAACCAAGCGAGTACGGCTAGTAAAAAGAAATTAAAAAGACTAACGCATTAATCACGTAATTAACTCACGGGTCCACCACGTATTAATTAATTAGTTAGAGTAATTACGGTATTTTACTTCAAGGTGTCAAATCCAAAATAGCGTCGGTGACTCTATTCTTGCCTCATCATCTTCCAGTTCTCAATATATATATATATATATATATATATATATATATATAAAGATTCTATGTCTATTTCTCTTATTATTTCATGGACTATGAACTTGTGTATTCTAATAGTTAAAAATAATGGCAAGCGGCATGAATAGTAAATACTTCTAAGGGATTAATGATTGTAAACACATACGTAAAATAACAGAAGAAATTGTAATCAACTATAAATATCAATTATAAATGTAGAAGTAGTAAGATGCGTATACTAATAGTAAAATAAATATATCCTGCATTACTTCCCAAAACCTTTCTTCATTAACCTACGAGTTTAGAGACCAAAATTTATGTATAACTGTGGGTATGATTTCATTTGTAAACATGTAAATGCTTTATTTTGTTAGAAGTTCATAAAGAAAATTTGTAGATGTATGGAACAATTTGTAGAAATCTGTTTTTGCACTACAATTATGTAAGTAAACAAAATTAAATTATGTAAAAGTATGAAAATGATAGTTTTTAGAAAATTGTCAACGGAAAAAGTATATAGGGTGAGCAAAATCCAAGAAAAATGTAAATTTCAGAATTGCATGTGCCCACCTTTAAAATTCAAAAATCAGAATTATGTAAAATCCGGTCCGAAGTAAGCCGAAAAAGTCGTTGTCAGCTCGGGATATTTTGTCTCCCCTCCGACAGCGGCACCCCCACTCGTCCGCTCTCTCTCTCTCTCTCTGTCTCTCTCTCTCAAGCTCATCGAGGAGAGAAAAAATGGGGGCAACGGAGTAGCTGAAGCTGCCATCGCTCTCCTTCTTGCTGCAGATCTCTCTCTCTCTCTCTCTCTCTCTCTCTCTCTCTCTCTAAGCTGAGCTGAGCTGAGCTGAATCATTGAACAGGTAGTCGCCATCGCTGAATCACTGCTGAAATTCGCCGTTTGTCGAACTGCAAATGAGCATTATCTGGTGATTTTCTCTTCGTATTTTTCATTCAAATGTCTGCATTTTGGTGATTTCTTCGTTCGAAATCAACTACATTCTGTTTGCCATTGTTCATAAATGGAAGCTTCTTTAGTTTATTCTGCTGGCATTCTGCTTTATCTTTTGGATTTTTGCGTAGTCTGTTGTTTGATTGGTTGCCTTTTGTGGATTTGCCGAAATGCTTGGGTTTGATAGAAAACTCTGAAGTTTGCATTCTTCGCTGCAAATGAATGGTCGGATTATTTTGCTGAGTGAAAGTTGAAAGTTCAGATTATTTATCTCAGTTTTAATTAGTTTTTTCCTTTTATATTTTGGACCGTGGAAAATGTATACGTTCGTATTACTATATGGTCCATCTTGGGAGATCATCTTGTGTTGATTCCGCTGAGTTAAAGCTTGTGCTATGTTTGACTTGGTGAAGTATTCAAGTAAAGGCGATCAACGGTTTGTTGGTGTGATAATGAGTATTTTATCTGGGTATTGGCAAGAGGATGATATAATTTGTGAATGTATCTTATAGGCAGTTATGCATTTGATCTAAGTCATGAATTCAATTGAATGAATCGACTGATGTCATTTGTTCTGGAACCTTGTTTGCAGAATCTATACATTACAAGCTGTCAGATGAGCTATTGGTATTGGTTAAGCATTCTGGTCAAAAGTGACGTTCCACAATCCATTTAGACGACATTTTTGGTTATTGTTTTTGTATATTGTACCCTGCAAGCAGTACATTTTTGGGATTTTGAAGATAGAGTGATTTGATATTTGCAGAGTTAGTGCAGGAAGTTGTAATGGAGGATAACTATAACAATGAAGATTTGCTGGGGAATGTAGTCAGGCCATCATCATTAAGGACCATTAAGCCTACGATGTCAGGGAGGTCGACACCTAGGACTTCTCCCACAATTAGGAGGCTACCTTCAAATCGAACTCCTAGACGGGATGGTAGAGCTGCTGCCGGTAGATTTCAGTGGTTTAGGAGTGATCGGTTGGTATACTGGTTGCTTTTGATCACTCTGTGGACTTATGGTGGGTTCTATATCCAGTCAAGGTGGGCTCATGGCGATAACAGAGAGGATGTTGTTGCATTTGGGAATAACCCAAATGACGTGGAGAATGATCCTGAGCAGAATCAGCGTCGGGAATTGATTTCTGATGGCAACTTAGTCAATGTGAAAAATAGCTCTAGCCAAAGCCTGGGAGGAGATGGAATCAAGATGAATAGTACCATAGAGTTGAGTCTCACCCAGAAGGAAAACTTTATCCTGCCCCCTCGGATCAGGCCACCTCGAATTGTGACCACCAAAAAGAAGAATAAGAAGTCACGGCGTAATTCGCGAAGTAAAACTCGTGGGAGGCCGAAATTTATGGAAGAGGCTGGAACTAAAGATATAGAGGTGGAAGAGGAAATCCCTAGGAGCAATTCATCTTACCAGATGCTTGTTGGTCCATTTGGCTCCATTGAGGATAGAATTCTTGAGTGGAGTCCTGAGAAGCGTACGGGGACTTGTGATAGGAATGAACTTTTTGCGCGTCTAGTCTGGTCTAGGAACTTTGTCTTGATATTTCATGAACTCTCAATGACTGGTGCACCACTCTCAATGTTGGAGCTGGCGACTGAACTTCTGAGCTGTGGGGCAACAGTTCATGCCGTTATTCTCAGTAGAAGGGGTGGCTTAATGGAAGAGCTCACAAGGAGAAGGATTAAAGTCATCGATGACAAGGGAGAACACAGCTTCAAGGCTGCCATGAAAGCAGATCTTGTGATTGCTGGATCAGCAGTCTGTGCACAGTGGATAGGTACGACCATTTTCTTCCAAGTTCAGCTGATGTTTATATTTGCAGAGTTTGGGTTGAGGAAATATTCATTTTAAGCTGCAATTGATACTTAAAAATTAACTGAAATTTGTGAGCACATTAGGTACATGCAAATTATGTTCTGTTTGTAAAAATCCTTTCTGTGGATATGCTTTAGCTAACGCTTAATACGCACTGTGATATTTTGATTATAACAGGATTGGTGCAACCTGTATCCTGTGAATTAGATAATTGTCCTTTGTATCTCATCAATATGCATGTTTCACTTTACTAAGGAGTTCTGGTATTAATAAGCAAAGCAAAATCTAATGAAATAAAGAGTTGAATGATTAATAAAAGTGCTTCGATTTATGGGCTTTTACTTGTAGGATTTTCAAGGGAATTTCATAGTGCCTAAGGTTTCTATTCTATGCTGTAAATTTCAAGCTTTAATATTTGTCAACCCTAGGGCTGTGAGAGGTATTCTATGACATGGACAGAGCTACAATCACGTGTAAGCTTTCCAGAGGCAAAGTTGTTTTGATTCTGGTTTGTAAATGCAGTTATAGCGTCAGTTATTGAACAGGCTTTAGTAAGATATTTTGCATCGTCTTTATGTTTGGTCAATATTGGCTATCCATACTGTGTAGTCGGAGCATTATGTGAGCTGCTAAATGTGAGAGATGGTTTGATATATGACCTGTTCTATTTCTATCAGAAAATTGCTATAATATTTCTAGTTTCTGAATAATTTGTAGCATCTTATTAGTTATTACTCAGTAAGAGCATTGAGAAACCAATACTAATTGAAGTATGCTGTTGAAAAGTTGAAATATATGGGACCAAGTTGGATGTGGAACGACTAATGAGGTGCCATGGTGTGATAACTGAATATTATTTCTGGTAATGCAAGTTGTCTCTGCATCTTGTCCAGCAACAGATTGCACATATTCAATCTTATATTGATGTATGTGGGAGTATAGAGTCAACACATACATTAAAATGCAAGTTGCTATGGTGTTTCAGTGTCTTGTAATCTTATTGGAAAGTCACACTCACAGCATGAATTCTGAGCCATATCCTGCTAATGTTTGCTGGCTATAATGTATGCAGACTCACTTTATGTGCTGCCATTTAAGACTTTAGCCATTTTCTTCACCTTCATGCTTCTGTTCAAGTGGGATGCTCCATTCTGATGCTTTTAATCTTTTGGGTAAGTAGTGTTGCTTGACTGATGCCATGACTACTTGGAGTTGTATTTCCTAATACACTTGAAGCTGCCTATCAAACTGGGTAATACATACCCTTTCTCTCATGTAATATCTGAAATCTATAACTTCGGTTTTGACACATCAGATGTATCATGTATTCATATCCATTGCATATTGTTGCTGACGGAGATTTAGTGAACTTCATGGACTCTATATTCTCCAGCTTTATTTGCTGTTTACCTGCTTATTTGAAATTGAATTACCCGTCTTTGTAGAAAATCTTTTGTGTGTGTGTGTGTGTGTGTGTGTGTGTGTGTTTTGCACATGTAATGCAATCTAATTGATTTGATGTTTCTTCTGCAGAGCAATATCTTGCATACTTCAATGCTGGCTCAAATCAAATTGTTTGGTGGATCATGGAGAACCGCCGTGAATACTTTGATCGGTCAAAGCTCATTCTTAACCGAGTGAAAATGCTTGTATTTCTTTCTCAATTGCAATCCAACCAGTGGCTGGCCTGGTCTAAAGAGGATAACATTACTTTGACTACCCAAACTGCGTTGATTCCCCTTTCTGTCAATGATGAGTTGGCTTTTGTAGCAGGCATCCCCTGTTCACTAAATACTCCTCTGTCAAATCCAGATAGAATGTTGCAGAAGCGACAATTGCTACGGAATGCTGTACGGCAACAGATGGGATTAACAGATAATGATATGCTTGTGATATCTCTTGGTAGCATAAGTGCTGCGAAGGGTCAGCTCCTGCTTGTTGAATCTGCACATTTGGTGATTGAGGAGCAGCCATCTCACACTGAAGCTAAGTCAAAGAATTTGCCTAAGTCAGATCTTAACACACCCTCATTGACTGAGAAGTTCCATTTGAGGGGTTTAGCTCGAAAGCGGAGCCACACTAATGGGTCTTTGACTTCAAACAATACTGGCAGCACATCTGATGAAATGCAACTGAATCAGTCAGATCATGCAGAATATCACGTTACTCGTAGCACTGCTGGAGTCAATTCAAGCCAGGAAGCGCTTGCACAGAATCTCAAAATTCTTATTGGTTCGGTTGGGTCTAAAAGCAACAAGTTGCTGTATGTGAAAGAGATTCTCCATTTTTTATCTGATCATCCAAATCTGTCAAGAGCTGTTATTTGGACTCCATCCACGACACGTGTTGCTTCGCTTTATTCTGCGGCAGATGTTTATGTCACAAATTCCCAGGTAAAGCATATCTTTGCGAATTCTCTGTTTATCTGGAATCTCCTGGTTTGTTGTGTGATGCCATAGCCATAGTCCAACTTTGCATAATTTTATCCTACAGAAATGCTCTTATGAACATGGGATCCCCAATTTTGACATCACCTTCTACGGAATTGATCTCTTAAGATATCCATTGAACTGTGATTAAAAAAAAGATATCCATTCAACTGTAATGAATTGTTTCTTTGATCCCTTCTCTCATATGGTGTGCATAGTTTAGTGAGAGCTCTTAGTAGTCAATAAATACAGGTTATTGTGCTGAATTAAGTGTTAAATTTAATGAAAAAGGCTTGGCTTAAAAAGAAAATGCAAGTATCACCGATATACCTCGAAGGTGTCTTCCAATTGGACAGCTAGTCATGGGTATGTTCTACTGATATTCACGAGGCCTGATTTCTTCTTAAAAATTCCTTTTTTAGTACGATTGGACCAGGGAAAATTCAGACCAAATGGATCTGTTTTTGTGCTTGCTCAATAATTATTAACAAAAATGTGTTCTTTGTATAAACTCTCTCATATATTTAAATAGGGGCTTGGTGAGACATTTGGAAGAGTGACGATTGAGGCTATGGCCTTTGGTCTTCCTGTAAGTCTGACTCATCTCTTCTGAGTTGTTTGATTGGATTCTCTTCTAAGTTGCCTAGTTTCTTGTCTCATATGTTTGTTGGATGCATCTTGTAACTTTTAGCACTATCATTGGGCTTTTCCAATGAATGCTTGATCATTCAACCCCATTTTCCCACACATATCAAAGGCATGTTACGCATATCATTCTGATCTCTGAGTTGTAGAGCAGTCCTGCTATTTCTGCACATGATGTGGCGGGGTAAAATATTACTGAGGACAGAGTTGGTCATTCTATAAAGTAATAAGGCTTTCCTATTTCAGGCTAAGTTTGATCCATTAGAAGTTTCAATTTAGAGAGTCCCCGACTGAATTTTATTTATTTATTTATCTCTTGCCAATATTTAGGGGGAAGTAGTGGCCAGTGGACGTCAATGGTCTTTGGTATAGTTTGATACCTGTCTGGTAGTGATATTGGCATTTGCATATTGCCATATTCAGCTTCCACCCAACATGCCATGTCATCCCCATAACCTGCGTGCTGGTTCTTGGTATGCTTTACATAATCTTCTTAAAGATTAGGAAGTAGAAGAGAACCATAGAACCAGTAATTGATTTCTTTCTTGATTCATTAATGGAGTTGGGTTTCTTACTATGTGCTTCTCTTCTAGAAAAGGTATGTCTCCTAAGTCATTTTCTTTTCTCTTTTGGCTGAGGATCAAAATAATTCTCCACTTATTACTTGGGAGCGATTCTTTGCATTCAGAGCCGTATTATTTAAACAGCTCCCCTTTTCTCATTGTTCTTTTTTCCCCCTCTCTAGCTTCTCTTAAAAATTTTCTAGAACATTTGATTTTTGCTTCCATTTCACATGCTCCATGTAGAATTTTGATATCACTTTCGCGATTTCGTAACTGAGTGCTATGCAGAGAACTCGGAAGGAACGAATTGGAATTCCATTTCTCATAATTGGGCTTATTTTGATGTGAAAGTGTTCTGACCCCTCAAATTCCGAAACTTTTTTTGTAATTTTTGTCTGCACATTTCCAGGACATTTTTCGTCCTCCTTTTCTGTTTCTTTTTTTTTTTTGGGGGGGGGGGGGGATTCTGTGTCACTTTTTACTGTCATTATGTTATCAAATATGATGGTTTCCTTTCGGCTGCCTGGACCAGGTGCTTGGAACAGATGCTGGTGGTACAAAGGAGATTGTTGAGCAAAATGTTACGGGGCTCCTCCATCCGGTGGGGCATCCTGGTAAGAAGGTATTAGGTGAAAATCTCAGGTATTTGCTGAAAAACCCATCAGTTAGACAGCAAATGGGAATGAGAGGTAGGGAAAAGATAGAGAAGATGTACCTGAAGCGCCACATGTACAAATTGTTCTTCGAAGTCCTGTTCAAGTGCATGAGAATTAAGTAGAACCCACTATCAGAAGATTCTTTTTTTCGACTCTTCCGCTGATCACGACTCGGATAGATCTATAACCAGAGAATTTCAGGACATTTCCTTTTAGTAGAGGGGAAATTCCTTGTTACATAGGGTATAGTCGAGGAGAAAATGAAGGCGTTGGAATTCATCGCTGAAAGTTCGCTTGGTTATTCTGAAATTTGTCTGCCAAAATTTCCCCAAGTCCTAGCAGAGCCATATATTGTAGACAGTTGTGCTGAGAAAACTCTCAGAAATTCTTTTGATGATATAGAACTTTGCTCACTTTCTTGGTTTCTTTTTGACTGTTTTGTGTTTGCTGATGAACTGAGCCATTTTGCAAACTAACATTAACTCAACTTAGTTTTTAGATTTGATCCAAGCTATAAACAAGAGCAGGAGTGCTCCTTGTATTCTTACCGTATATTCTCAGCTCGATTGTAGTTAGGGATGTCTTGCATATAGTCTATACTGAGGATAAGATTGTGTACATCCTAATTCTTGGACATAGATCGAAGAAGAAAATAGAAGGGAATTTAAAGTTTATCAGCAATTAGACAACCTCAGTCCATGTACTACATTACTGTTTCCTCTTTCCCAGCTGGGGTTGATAAGCCTTTATTCTTCAAAAAGTGTGCTCGCTCAAATATTATTGTGAACCTCCATTTGATAACCAGGAGCAATAACGTAGCACAGAGTACAATATCTTGCAAATTTAGAATCCATTAAAAACACGTTCTACATAGGTCTGTTTATAGTACTATATAGGAATAGCCTGACTCATGCGCTCGAGGACAACCTATATAATGCTCTGGAAGTGTATACTCCCATAAAAAGACACTGATATTTTCATCTGTGTGTGTTTGTAGTATAGATAAGTTTTGATATGTGACTGCTTATGTGACTTGTGAAAATACATACTTCTAAGAATATTATATATGAGTTGATTTGAGTAGATCCTTCCCATACGTTAAACTAATGCGACTTTGAGAATCGAGATAGTAGCCATTTAAGTGCTGTGCCGGTGGTGGCCTAAAATTTCTCCCATTCACTTCCTTTTTTTTTGGGTTTGTTTTTTTGGTGGTGCGGATTCACACTTCCCAGTGTGGAAGCAAGGGCTTAAGTCAAGGGCTTTGTTTTTCTTCCTGTGGAGCCTCCTACATTCCTGCTCAGTTGGTCCATTGTCTGGTCCAGTGACTCTATTTGATATTCCCACTTGCATTTGTCCGACAAATAAAAAAATTCATAAAATATGATTTATTTCAATGAAAAAAATAGATGAAATCAAGTTTAGAATAAATAACAAAAAGAAAAAAAAAATTCCATAGGTTTGTAAAAGGTGGTTTTCCCCCTCTAATCAATGTGTTTAAAGTTTAATGCATGATTTGTTTTGATGAGACAAATTAGATGGAATCAAGAAATTAAGAATAAATAGAAACAAAAAGTTTTTATCAAATTTTCTTACATCAATCCCCCTCCCCCCCCCTCTAATCAAACAAATCCAGGTAATTGTATCAGATAAGATTCCATCTCCCTAATTTAATTTCCACTCATTTGTTGACTTCATGATAAAAGGAGGTCAACTCTCTCTTTCTTCCCCATCTTCTTCTATGCTGTAGTTTCCGGGAAGTTTCTGATGGAGACCATCATGACCGCTCTCGTACCTCCCCTTCTCAGCTCAAAGAGGCTAAAGAGTTTGCTATCCTCTGCAGAAAGGCCGTGACTATGCCGGAGGAATTCATACATAGCCCCCTCACGCCATGCCCGGTTTTTGTCACTTGTTTACAACAACATGTAATGGACCCATATGCTGAAGGTCCTTACATTATTCAAGCCTAGAAACGTAGCTTTCTTTCAAGACCAACCACGTTCAATTTGGATATCATTTGGTTGGTAAAATCTGGCTCACAAGTATATGGTATCCGGGCGCAGGGCAGTTTGGGCAGTCTGTACTCTTTGGGCCATAACTTTTGATTGGCTGGTCCAAACTTAGCAAACTTACATTCCCTGGAAAATAGACTTCCTGAGCTTTCCAACAAGCCCGAGAACATCGAATTTGGCCCAGTATTCTGAGAGATATGGCTCCTGGAAGTTGAATCTGCTGCAAATGTGAATGCAATTATTGCAATCCATGTGAACTTGGTATTTTACTCTTCATGTCGGCTGCTACCTCCTCCAATTCCGTGTGACTCTTTTTCTAGCAAACTTTGAATGTGTGAGATAAAGGATTCATGCATCCATTTGAGCTTCTACACCCTTTTCACACCAAACATCCAAGAGACACACCTTTTCACTCCTTGGTACATCCACATGAAGGGCTAGCTACAATGTACTTAGGTTTCTTTGTTTTCTGCACTTTTTTTTGTTTTCTTCATACCTTTTCATAATGTAAGGCCTTTAGTATAAATAGGCCATAGCTTGAGGTTGTAAGCATTCACTTCCAACTTGAAATACAAGCAATACAAAGCAAGCATTTGAGTGTTCTCTCAATTGTGTTCTAAAGCCTAGTTCTATATCTTGAGTGTGGCAACCTCAAGTGGTGTTCTAGGTCCCTTCCCTCATCTAGGTGGTGATTAACTTCTGTATCCTAGATTGAGTTAGGGGATTGCCCAAGTTATTTGGCTTGAGTGGCTCCAATTGGATTATCTCTAGTCAAATACTTGAACTATCCTTTTCTCATTTTTACTTTGTTCTTACCCCTCAAAAACCAAAAACACATCTTGTCTTGGTCATTTGTGCTCACTTATACATTATTTGGTATCAGAGCCAAGGTTGTCAAGTGACCAAGAACCATCCAAATACATCCCAAAAGGCAAAACACAAAAATACACAAATCAACAAAATCGGGAGAAAACAAAGACAGAGCATTGGCACGGTGCCCCCGTGCTCCCAGACACGACCGTGCCACGACTCTTTCTGCCTTCAGTTTCATCCAGGATATTAGCACGGTGCCACCGTGCTTATAGGCACGACCGTGCCCCTCCTCATCCCAGCAAAAACAGCGTTCCTTCAATCCTAAACACGGTAAAATGTCTTCTAGCCGTACCCCAGAGCGAGTTGACGAGTTGGAAGCGCAAGTAAAATTCCTCCAAACCCAAATTGCCCAACTTATGGAAGAGAAAAAGAGATGGACCCGAAGCCCTTCTCACTCACGTACTCATGTATACTCGGATGAATCCGAGAGAGAAGAGAGGAGCTATATTGTCCACTCAAGTGATGAAGAAACTCCTAGAAGAAGAAGGCAGGGGAATGGCCTTGGCGACTTTAGAGTCGACATTCCCGAATTTGAAGGCCAAATGGATCCCGATCATTTCCTTGATTGGCTTCAAATCGTGGAACGTGTCTTTGAGTATAAAGAGGTGCCAGATGACAAGAAAGTGAAGCTAGTGGCCCTAAAACTCCGGAAGTATGCTTCCATATGGTGGGCCAACCTTGTGGCCAAGAGAGCAAGAAATGGTAAAGGAAAGATTAGAACTTGGGCCAAGATGAAAGACAAACTTAAGGCCAAGTTCCTTCCCTCCCATTACATCCAAGACAACTACTTCAAGTTGCATCACCTCAAGCAAGGCTCCAAGAGCATTGAGGAATACACCCGGGAGTTCGAGCAACTCCTTCTCAAGTACGATTTGAGAGAAGATGATGCACAAACCATGGTAAGATACCTAAGCGGTCTTGATGATTCCATTGCCCATGTCATTGAACTGCATCCCTACTCCTCCCTAGATGACTTGAGTTCTCTTGCCTACAAGGTGGAGCAACAAAAGAAATCTAAGGGAAAAGGCACCCTTTCCAAAACCCCTTCCCGTCCTTACTCCACTCAAAAACCTCCCTACTTTTCCCCCAAACCACAAAACTCTCCACAAACCAAAAGTGCCCCTCCCACCGCCCCTAACCCTTCCACAAAAGAATCCCCAAAGCCAAAAGACAAGATTCGCTGTTTCCGTTGTCAAGGCCTTGGGCATATTGCCTCCGAGTGCCCTAACAAACGGATTGTCTCTCTAGCCGAATACCAAGCCACCTTCGCGGAGCAACATGAAGAGGAAGGAGGAGAAGATTGTGAGTTGGAAAATGTGGAAGAAGTAGAAGAAGGCCCTGATGAAGGAGAGCTACTTGTCATTCGAAGAGCATTGAGTGGATTTGCCACTCAAGATAATCTGGAACAGAGAGAGGCTATCTTTCATACAAGGTGCACAGTTAGAGGGAAGGTATGCTCCCTCATCATAGATGGAGGTAGTTGTGCAAATGTTGCCTCCAAGACTATGGTTGACAAGCTTAAACTTCAAACCACTCCTCACCCTAAGCCTTACACCATCCAATGGTTGAATCAAGGTAAAGGTATACAAATCTCTCACCAATGTCTTGTCTCTCTCTCCATTGGAAAACATTACAAGGAAGAGGTATGGTGTGATATAGTTCCCATGGATGCTTGTCACATCCTATTGGGAAGGCCTTGGTTGTTTGATAGAAGTGTCATCCATGATCGCCGGATGAACACTTATTCCTTCCAAAAAGACCAAAAGAAAATCACCCTCACCCCTCTCAAACCCACCTCCACTACAAAATCCAAAGACAATCCTCACTTGGATGTCTTTTTCACCCCCCTCCTCAAATCCCAACATCATGAGTTTGAGACTTTCAAAGACTTGATTCTCCTACAAGATGAGCTAGAATCCCCATCTCCCTCACACCCTCTACTCACCCTCCTCCTACAAACCTTCCACCATGTGTTCCCTCAAGAAATTCCCCATGGCCTTCCTCCACCGAGATCCATACAACACAAGATTGACCTTATTCCAGGATCCGTTCTTCCCAATAAGCCGGCCTATCGAATGACTCCAAAAAAACCCAAGAAATCCAAAGGCAAGTGGATGATCTCTTGTCTAAGGGATTGATTCGAGAAAGCCTAAGCCCATGTGCCGTGCCTGCCCTCCTTGTACCCAAAAAGGATGGTAGCATGCGAATGTGTGTGGATAGCCGGCCATCAATAAAATCACTATCAAGTACCGGTATCCTATTCCCCGGTTGAAGACCTTCTTGATGAGCTTCATGGTGCCACCATCTTTTCTAAGATTGATCTTAGAAGTGGCTACTATCAAATCCGGATTTTCGAAGGAGATGAGTGGAAAACCGCCTTTAAGACTAAAGGAGGTTTGTATGAATGGCTTGTCATGCCATTTGGGCTAACCAATGCCCCTAGTACTTTTATGAGGCTTATGAACCAAGTTCTAAAGCCCTTGATTGGTATATGTGTTGTCGTCTACTTTGACGACATCTTGATCTATAGCAAAACTGAAGAGGAGCATGCCCATCATCTCTATCAAGTTTTGAGCATCTTATCTCAAGAGAAGCTATATGGGAACTTAGAGAAGTGTCACTTTTTCACTTCTCAAGTTATATTTTTGGGCTACATTGTCTCCGCCCAAGGAATTCAAGTGGATGAAAGTAAGATCAAAGCCATTTAAGAGTGGCCTAATCCTACTTCTGTCACTCAAGTAAGGAGTTTTCACGGCCTAGCATCCTTTTATAGAAGATTTGTTCGTGATTTTAGCACCATAGTAGCCCCCATGACCGAGGTGCTAAAAGGCAAGGAATTTGTGTGGAGTGAACAAGCACAACATGCCTTTGAGGAGATCAAACAGAGACTCACAAGCGCTCCCGTTCTAGCCTTGCCAGACTTTTTCAAAATCTTTGAAGTTGAATGTGACGCATCTGGAGTTGGGATTGGAGCCGTACTATCCCAAGAGAAGAGGCCTATAGCTTTCTTTAGTGAAAAGCTAAATGAAGCCAAGAGGAGTACTCCACCTATGACAAAGAGTTCTATGCCATCGTTCGTGCCTTGGAGTATTGGTGTCACTATCTCATAGGAGGTGAATTCCTCATCCATTCCGACCATGAAGCACTGAAATATATCCAAGGTCAACACAAACTCAACCCAAGACATGCTAAGTGGGTAGAGTATCTTCAATCCTTCCATTTAATCATCCAACACAAGGCGGGAAAGCTTAACAAGGGGGCCGATGCACTTTCTCGTAGGTACTTACTTCTTTCTACCTTAAGTACCAAAGTTCTTGGCTTTGAAATTGTGAAAGAGTTGTATCCGACCGATGAGGACTTCAAAGACATCCTTGAGAAGTGTAACAAACACCCTCATGGATCATTTCACTTGGAAGAAGATTTTCTATTCAAAGACTCCCGTTTGTGCATTCCAAAATGTGGATTCCGGGAACTCTTTATTCAAGAACTTCATGGAGGAGCTCTATCCGGACACTTTGGAATAGAAAAGACTTGTGCTATGCTGAAAGAGCACTACTATTGGCCACATATGTCTAAAGAGGTAGAACACTTTGTGAAAAGATGTTTTATATGTCAAATGACCAAAAGCCATGTTCTACCCCAAGGCTTGTACTCCCCTCTTCCCACTCCTCAGGCTCCTTGGGAGGATATAAGCCTAGACTTCATCACGGGGTTGCCTAGAACTCAAAGGAACAAAGACTCCATTATGGTGGTGGTAGATCGATTTTCCAAGATGGCACATTTCATCTCTTGTCATACCACCAATGATGCCTCTCATATTGCCAACTTGTACTTTAAGGAGATTGTGAGACTTCATGGCATTCCCAAGAGCATGGTGTCTGATCGAGATAGCAAGTTCCTTAGCCACTTTTGGCTAACCTTATAGAGGAAGATGGGTACCCAACTCAAATTTAGCACTTCATGTCACCCACAAACTGACGGCCAAACGGAAGTCACCAATAGGACTTTGAGCACCTTGCTTAGAGTCCTTGTGAAGAAGAACATCAAGAGTTGGGATGATATGTTACCTCATACCGAATTTGCCTTCAATAGAGCTCCAAGTAAAGCAACTCATCTCTCTCCCTTCCAAGTCGTGTATGGCCACAATCCAAAGAGCCCTCTTGATCTTATCCCTATTCCAACTCCCACCAAGTTTAGTTGGGAAGCCGAGAAAAGGGCCAAAGAAATCCAAGACCTACATGTCCAAGTTCGTGACAGCATTGCCAAAGCCAATGAGAGGGCCATGCACCATGCCAACAAGCACAAAAGAGAGGTCCATTTTCAACCTGGAGATTTGGTGTGGATCCATTTGAGGAAGGAACGATTTCCTTCCAAGCGAAAATCTAAGTTGATGCCTAGGTCGGATGGGCCATTCGAAATCATTGAGAAGGTCGGCCCTAATGCATATAAAGTAGACCTTCCCGGAGATTATGGAGTCTCGGCAACATTTAACGTCTCCGATCTTAGTCCCTACTTTGAAGATGAAACTCTTCCAAGTTTGAGGACAAACTCTCACCTACCCGGGGAGAATGATGGAGACCATCATGACCGCTCTCGTACCTCCCCTTCTCAGCTCAAAGAGGCTAAAGAGTTTGCTATCCTCTGCAGAAAGGCCGTGACTATGCCGGAGGAATTCATACATAGCCCCCTCACGCCATGCCCGGTTTTTGTCACTTGTTTACAACAACATGTAATGGACCCACATGCTGAAGGTCCTTACATTATTCAAGCCTAGAAACGTAGCTTTCTTTTAAGACCAACCACGTTCAATTTGGATATCATTTGGTTGGTAAAATCTGGCTCACAAGTATATGGTATCCGGGCGCAGGGCAGTTTGGGCAGTCTATACTCTTTGGGCCATAACTTTTGATTGGCTGGTCCAAACTTAGCAAACTTACATTCACTGAAAAATAGACTTCCTGAGCTTTCCAACAAGCCCGAGAACATCGAATTTGGCCCAGTATTCTGAGAGATATGGCTCCTGGAAGTTGAGGCTGCTGCAAATGTGAATGCAATTATTGCAATCCATGTGAACTTGGTATTTTACTCTTCATGTCGGCTGCTACCTCCTCCAATTCCGTGTGACTCTTTTTCTAGCAAACTTTGAATGTGTGAGATAAAGGATTCATGCATCCATTTGAGCTTCTACACCCTTTTCACACCAAACATCCAAGAGACACACCTTTTCACTCCTTGGTACATCCACATGAAGGGCTAGCTACAATGTACTTAGGTTTCTTTGTTTTCTGCACTTTTTTTTGTTTTCTTCGTACCTTTTCATAATGTAAGGCCTTTAGTATAAATAGGCCATAGCTTGAGGTTGTAAGCATTCACTTCCAACTTGAAATACAAGCAATACAAAGCAAGCATTTGAGTGTTCTCTCAATTGTGTTCTAAAGCCTAGTTCTATATCTTGAGTGTGGCAACCTCAAGTGGTGTTCTAGGTCCCTTCCCTCATCTAGGTGGTGATTAACTTCTTTATCCTAGATTGAGTTAGGGGATTGCCCAAGTTATTTGGCTTGAGTGGCTCCAATTGGATTATCTCTAGTCAAATACTTGAACTATCATTTTCTCATTTTTACTTTGTTCTTACCCCTCAAAAACCAAAAACACATCTTGTCTTGGTCATTTGTGCTCACTTATACATCAGTTTCCTTCATACAAAATTCATTCCCAGTTATATCTACACAATTTCACTGCTTCTTACATCTACCTTGGTTGTTGCTTCCTGAGAATCAATTATAGAAGGGGATCATTCTTAGCCAAAATTGATAATCATAGTCTTCTAGCTAGCATTCCATCCCCTTTGATTAGAATTAATTGGAATCACTTTACTTCAATCCTTGCATGGATTTGGTGAACCCAATATGGAGTTTAGTGTCATCCTCGTGGGGTTGCATATCTCACCATATATACTACTTAAGGGATCTTGATGAAAAACTATCTTCTTTAAGGGGTGCCATGAATGAGCTTAAAGGCATCCGAGAAGACATTAAGCAAAAGGTCGCCCTTGTTGAGCAGAACCCTTGTATGGTGCCTAGCCAGGAAGTGAAAGACTGGCTTGGCAAGGTCGGAGAAGTGGAAAGTAAAGTGGATCAAATTCTCCAGAAAGGCGACGTAGTTATCCACAAGAGATGCCTTGCACGATGCTGCCCCAGAACATGCAAATCTAGCTACAAGCTTGGCAAGGAAGGTGTCAAGTATCTTGGCATTGTGAATGAAATGAAGGTGCGGTTTGATGTTGTGGGCATTGAGGTTCCTTTATTTAGTAGTTTAGGAGGTGAACAGAAAGCAGATGGTTTAAGAGAAATTCCCATGGATGAGAAGGTTGTGGGAATGGAATCAGCATTTGATGTCGCTTGGAGATGTTTGTACGATGATAGCGTCAGAAAAATCGACTTGTATGGCATGGGAGGTATAGGGAAGACTACCCTTTTAAAGAAAATCAACAACGAGCTTTTCCAAAGTAATAATCGTGATTTTGATTTGGTTATTTGGATTATTGCTTCCAGACAAGGAAAAGTGGGAACAATTCAAGATTCCATTTTGCGCAAATTGAATTTTCCTATTAAATCCTGGAGAGACTTGGATGAGCAAGGAAAAGCTGAACTCATTCACTTTTCTTTACAAAAAAAATTCATTTTGATGTTGGATGATCTTTGGGAGTTTTTTGATCTTGTCAGAGTGGGGATTCCTTTATCCCAAACCCGTCTACAAAAGTTGGTATTCACGACACGATCTGAGAAGGTTTGTAAAGAAATGGGAGCCGATGAAAGCATCAAAGTGACATGTTTGCCACGCGATGCATCGTGGTCCTTGTTTCAAGAGAAAGTTGGAGAGGCAACTTTGAATTCTCATCCCGAGATACCTAAGCTAGCTCGACTTGTTGCAACGGAGTGTGATGGGTTGCCTCTTGCTCTTATTACCATTGGAAGAGCCATGGCTATTAAGAAGAAGCCGTATGAATGGGAGCATGCAATCCATATGCTTAAAACTTATCCATCAAAGTTTGAAGGTATGGCTGAACATGTGCTTCCTGTTCTGAAATTTAGCTATGACAGTCTGAAAGGTGAAATTGTAAAGGCCTGCTTCCTATACTGTTCCATATTCCCTAGGATCATGAAATCATGAACCATGATCTTGTTGATATTTGGATAGGGGAGGGATATATGAATGATTTGGGAGGACTTTACGAAGCTCGAAACTCTGGGTTGTGTATCATTGAAACATTGAAGGTCGCATGCCTGTTAGAAGAAGGTCAGTCGGAAGTTCTTGTTAAAATGCATGATGTAATACGTGATATGGCTTTATGGATTGCATCCAAACGTGGCTTGAAATTCTTGGTCCAAGAACACTTCAATTCTACACAACCACATGGTGTTGTAAAGGGATGGCAGGAAGTAGAAAAGCTCTCCTTGTGGGGTAATGATCATGTGGAGAGCGCCCTTGAATCGGCTCATTGTCCTCATCTCAGCACTTGCTTAATCAGAGGAGCTTCGTTTACAGGATTATCTAGAAGCTTCTTCCAACTTGCATCTGTCATAAGAGTTTTGGATCTCTCAGAGAATAGAAATTTGAACAAGTTACCAGATGCGATAGGACATCTCAGGTGTTGAACGGTAAATTTACCCATTTTACGTGCCTCTTTCACCCACTTTTTACTCATATAATAACTTAATCTTTACGATTTTTACTTGTTTTATTTATGTTTTGCAGGAAATAACTTCAAAATCAAGCAAACGTCGCGAAAAGCGACGAAGACGAGACAAAACGAAGAAAAACAGCGAAAACCGGCAAAACCGGACAAAACCGGGGGGCGACACCGCGCCACCAGTGAAGTGGCACGGCCGTGCCACATGGCACGACCGTGCCGCTCACCCAGTTTCGTCGCGTTCGCGATTTCTATTTAAGTCCGTTCGGGCGTCTGTTTGTGGGGGGGTTCGTTCGGTCGTTTGGGGTTTTTGCTCTGGCGATTTTGTAGGTTAGTTTAGGTTAGATTTTAGTTAATAAGGGAGGTTAGTTTAGGATTGAAGATTGTAACATTGGATTCAACCCTTGGATTTCAAGTTCTTCATCAATTCAAGACTAAGTTTTCTCCTCTTTTATCTCTCTAGTTTTTATGTTCTTGTTATTTATGTTTTGTTGATTTTGATTCTTGTATTTGTTTTGTTTCATTTATATGTTTAATTTCATTGTTAATTTATGTCATTTACTTGTTTGAATTCATTTTATTTCATTTCCTTTGCTTTGTTCTTCGTGTTCTTGCACTTGTTTGGTAGTTTAGGTTTTGATTCGTTTTTGATGTTTAGTTGGTAGATTGTGTTGGCTTGGGTTGTGATTAGCCTCTTGATGGCTAATTAATCTTGTACTAGGCCTAACCATACCCAATCTATGCCTAGAACTTAGAGTTTTCCTTCACGCCCGCCAAGTGTTCGATGAAATGCCTGAGAGGGTTTTCATCCATATTTTTGGGCGATTGACTTATGCTGAGAGGTGAGGTCAATTTGCTAGTGCGGGAGAGGGAATGGCCGAGTTCGGGACACGAAAGTAGTATCCGAATCGAGTTAGGTTCGGGGTTGCTAGTTTTGTGGTCTAATTCAACTAACCCCACGAAAGTAGGTGGTTACTCGAATTAGACTAGCTCATGACCCTTGAGAGAGGGCTTGGGTGGTCTTTGATGGTGCAACCGACCATCTCTTGTTCATAGTGTAGTTTGGGTAGGTTAGGACTCGTATTGGTTAGTTGGTTCACTAATTGGTAAAATCATAATTCCAAGTCGCTTGTTTCTGTATTTGTAGCGTAGTTTAGTTTCCCCTTCTCACCCTTCGATCCTGCCTAACTTGAGACGCTTTAGTTAGCTCTGGTAGTTGGAAACACAATTCCCTGCGGACGACACCCCAAGTACTCAACGATACACCTTGTACTTGGGGTTTATAAATATTAAAACTTTTTCTGCAACAAGTTTTTGGCGCCGTTGTCGGGGAATTGGCGTTTTCCAATATTAGAGCTTACTTAGGCATTCGAGACTAGGCTTTTATTTCGAAAAAAAAAATTTCAAAAAAAAAAAAATTTCAATGGCAATTTTCTATTTTCCCCAATGTGAGCAAGAATTATTTTACCGTTATTGGGATCGTTTACATGCTTATCTTGCTCAGTGTGCTTCTTGTAGATGTTCATGTGAGAAATGAGAATTATTGCATGTTATCGATGAGGGTGTGAATTGTGAGACCCGTGCTCTTTTTGAGCATTGGGATTTTTATGCTAGAAATGTCGAAGAAGCATGGGATTTTCTTAATTGGCTGGCTCAGGATACTTATGAATTTGATATTAGCTGTGCTAATTCTTACAACCCAGTCCCTTGCATCCCTGATTATGCCCCTCCTTTGTGTGAAACTTGCCATTGTTCTGATCATGACAACACTTCTTGTCCTTATTATATTTCTGATGATAGCCTTGCTAGAATTAGTAGTATGATAGAGACAATGAAAAAGCAACAAGCTGAGTTTGAAAATAAAATGCGGGAGTTTGACCTATCACATAAGGCCGACCTTAGGTTTAGTTCTCCTAAACATGATGTTTGTTTGTGTGATGATGGTGCGTCTTTTACTCTCCTAGAATCCGGACTAGAGGCAGTACCTGACCCTTCCCTAACCGCTCCATCCCTTGTTGCTCCACCCTCACCCAGTGCCCTTAGGGACAACACTACGTTTAACATGACCTTGCCTGATCCACCTCTCCCTTTAACTCAGTCGACGGAGTTCGAGGTAGGTGAGACCTTTACTGTTAATGCGAGTGTTGATGAGGATGATGTTTGTTATGATTCAGACAATGATCTTATTGAGGTGCATGATTCTGATGCGGCTCCTGTAGAGAGGTCTTATGGGGATGTTGTGATTACTATGCCAGCTAGTCATGACCTTATTGAGAATGTATCTCCTGGCCACCTTGATACACCCCATGTTCCCCCTTCAGGTTCACCACCCTCCTCTTCCCCTGAGCACCACAATTTATCACTCGTTGCATGTCATGATATGCTTGAGGGGAATGAGATAGACTATATGGACTCCCTAGGTACCTTCAGAGGGTATGACCCCTCCCTTGATCCTTATAGCTTGTACCTAGGGAGCATGCCTGCGAAAATCATGTTAACCACTGCATTTGATTTCTTTACTGATTTTTCAAAGGCATTCAATAAATTTAGAAGAGCACTTACTATTATTTCTGCATTCCTGTTTAAGTGCTCTTACTTACACTCATCTGAGTTGCAGGCTCAGGTGTTTGATAAACTTCTGCGAGCGTTGACAGCATCTGTGTTGGCGATGCCACCGAGGAGTGGCTGATGCTCCTCGCGCTTCCCCAACCTCGTCTTAGCGAGGTGTAGTTCGGATACATTCAGTACCCGACCTGGTATACTCGTTCTCACTCTCCTCCCCCCTTCTTTTTATTTTTCTTTTCTTTCTTTTTGTTTTTGTTTAGTTGTGGATACTAGGATTGTATTTTTGGTTGGTGATCATTTTGTGGTGAAATGTGGATGTTGCTGAGCCGTTGTTGGCTATGATCACCATTTTTGTGTTTTTGTAGATTTTTATTGTGTTGTGATTGGTGGTGTTGTTAGATTGGTCCATATTTGTTTTTGGTGGTGTCAGTTTGTATATATGTGTGATCGTGTTCTTATTTTGGGTGAGATTGTGTTTTTGGGAGAGTGTGTTAGCTTGTGTATATTTTTGTCGTCTTTTGTTTTTCTTGTGTTTGATTTTGTTTTCTTTATTTTTGTGTGTTGGTGATGACTCACGGCTCCCAATGAGGACATTGTGAGATTTAGGTGTGGGGGTGGGGTCATCTCCTCTTTTTCTTCTTATTTTTGTGAAAATTTTTCATTTTTGTGTAAATTTTTCAATTTTTTTCGCCTTTTTGTTTAATTTTTTTTCTTTTCTTTTTGCATTTAGGGAAGTTTTGTACTATTTTGATCAGCCTTAATCTCTGGTACCTTGACTATTAGCTCGTATATAAGTATAATACGCATGATAGATATTCAGCTCCAGTCTGTCATTTTAGGCTTCAGTTTTAACTCCAACAGTCCATTGTAATTTTGCAATCCAGTCCTGATTTATGTATTATCATCATCCTACATTCTTAGTCTTCCATGATTGACTCTCCCACTTGTCTACTGCACAGTTCCCTTTATATGTGCTGGCACTCCCTTTTCCAAAATAAAAGCAAAAACAAACAAATTCAAGCGCTACTGGGTGTATCCCTTTGAGGCGTGACATGAGTTTGTAATGAAAAAAAATAATAATGGAAAGAAAAGAAAGTGGGGAAGAAAAGAGTTGGAAATGACAAGTACCCCTTTGAGGCATGCGCTACTGGGTGTTACCCTTTGAGGCAATACTGCTACTGGGGAAGCCTGCTTTCCATGCTAGCCAATCAAAAAGGTAGCTTGCGTCAATTGCGTGGGATTGAGTTTGTTTTTGGTAGGCTTAGTGTTAGGGTGATGATACACTTGCACACCAGGCACCAGGATGGATTCATTATTTTCATGTGTCGTGGGGTGAAAAGCTGATATCTGGATGCCATTCTTTGGGATGATTTGTCCTGAAATGCATATAATGCTTGTGTACAGACTGATACTTGAGCTACTAGGTGGTTTTGGTTGATCCGAACGTGTACAGTTCACCCTGTTGTATATATTGTGTTTTGCCATTTTTATTTTTCGATTTTTGTTTCTCTTTTCTTTGTTTTTCCTTTTTGAGATTTTGTGGGTATATCTTCTGCAAACCCTCACGAGACCTTACTCGTCCACTTGGGGTAACCAAGGGGTTTAAAGGGCTTGTTGCATACGCTAAATGCAACCGTGATTCCTACGAAAGTGAGTTAGTTGTTTACTTTAGTTTTTCTTTCATTTTGCTCGAGGACGAGCAAAAGATAGGTGTGGGGGTGTGTTGAACGGTAAATTTACCCATTTTACGTGCCTCTTTCACCCACTTTTTACTCGTATAATAACTTAATCTTTAGGATTTTTACTTGTTTTATTTATGTTTTGCAGGAAATAACTTCAAAATCAAGCAAACGTCGCGAAAAGGGACGAAGACGAGACAAAACGAAGAAAAACAGCGAAAACCGGCAAAACCGGACAAAATCGGGGGGGCGACACCGCGCCACCAGTGAAGTGGCACGGTGTGGCCGTGCCATGTGGCACGGCCGTGTCACATGGCACGACCGTGCCGCTCACCCAGTTTCGTCGCGTTCGCGATTTCTATTTAGGTCCGTTCGGGCGTCTGTTTGTGGGGGGGTTCGTTCGGTCGTTTGGGGTTTTTGCTCTGGCGATTTTGTAGGTTAGTTTAGGTTAGATTTTAGTTAATAAGGGAGGTTAGTTTAGGATTGAAGATTGTAACATTGGATTCAACCCTTGGATTTCAAGTTCTTCATCAATTCAAGACTAAGTTTTCTCCTCTTTTATCTCTCAGTTTTTATGTTCTTGTTATTTATGTTTTGTTGATTTTGATTCTTGTATTTGTTTTGTTTCATTTATATGTTTAATTTCATTGTTAATTTATGTCATTTACTTGTTTGAATTCATTTTATTTCATTTCCTTTGCTTTGTTCTTCTGTTCTTGCACTTGTTTGGTAGTTTAGGTTTTGATTCGTTTTTGATGTTTAGTTGGTAGATTGTGTTGGCTTGGGTTGTGATTAGCCTCTTGATGGCTAATTAATCTTGTATTTGGCCTAACCATACCCAATCTATGCCTAGAACCTAGAGTTTTCCTTCACGCCCGCCAAGTGTTCGATGAAATGCCTGAGAGGGTTTTCATCCATATTTTTGGGCGATTGACTTATGCTGAGAGGTGAGGTCAATTTGCTAGTGTGGGAGAGGGAATGGCCGAGTTCGGGACACGAAAGTAGTATCCGAATCGAGCTAGGTCCGGGGTTGCTAGTTTTGTGGTCTAATTCGACTAACCCCACGAAAGTAGGTGGTTACTCGAATTAGACTAGCTCATGACCCTTGAGAGAGGGCTTGGGTGGTCTTTGATGGTGCAACCGACCATCTCTTGTTCATAGTGTAGTTTGGGTAGGTTAGGACTCGTATTGGTTAGTTGGTTCACTAATTGGTAAAATCATAATTCCAAGTCGCTTGTTTCTGTATTTGTAGCATAGTTTAGTTTCCCCTTCTCACCCTTCGATCCTGCCTAGCTTGAGACGCTTTAGTTAGCTCTGGTAGTTGGAAACACAATTCCCTGCGGACGACACCCCAAGTACTCAACGATACACCTTGCACTTGGGGTTTATAAATATTAAAACTTTTTCTGCAACATCAGGACATTGCAGTATCTTAACATATCGAAAACACAAGTAAAATGTCTGCCAAAAGAGCTAAAGAATGTGACGGGTTTGAGATACTTGCTGTTGGACTTCATGATATGTCTTGAAGACATTCCTCCAGAAATCATTTCAAGCTTCTCAGATCTGCGAATCTTCAGAATGAACTACACTTGTGGTTCAGATATAGAAGCTCCACTTGATGCTTTAGAACCCAAGGAGCACATTGGTGAGTTGAACATCTACCTACCTTCTCCTGAATCGAGTAAAAAGCTCATGATCTCTAAGAAGTTACAAGAATGCCTCCGAAATCTATGGTTCGAACATTGCAACGGTATCTCAACCTTCGAGCTATCCTCTTCAAAACATCTGGAGAGCCTTCACATATACAACACGCCAAGCCTAAAGCATATACAAACTGCTGCTCATCTTAGGAACCTTCGATATGTGATCATATATCGGTGTTCTCAATTGATAAACTTGAACTTTCTTGTTTTTGCTTCCAACATTCAGAGCCTTTGGGTGACCTGTTGTGAGTCACTACAAGATTTGATCAGTGCTGAGACTGAAAGTGAAGAAAGGGCAAACGCGTTCTCAAGCTTGAAAAGGATGAGGTTAGACAATTTACCATGTCTCAAATCCATATATCCAGGAGTGATTGCATCCCATTCCTTGGAAGAAGTTTATGTTTTCAATTGTCCGGAGCTAACGAAGATCCCATTCATACCTGACGGCAGAAGATTCAGGGTCATAAGATCTGAAAAGATGTGGTTCAGTGAGTTGAAGTGGGATGATGAATCTGCAAAGTCTCTTTTTGATCGCCAGTTTAATGCTCTTGCGGTTTCACAGTACTCAAGAACTCATTATTTCATGAATGAGCAAATTTGGCCAGAAAGTAGGGACCTTCATAAGACAAGGGCAATGGATGTTACCCCATTTGATTGCTTATCCAATGCGTCTAGAGGCGGAGAACATGAACAACTCCTCTGGTAACTGCCTTCTTTTTTTTTTTAAAAAAAAATATATATTTCTTGCACTTGTTCTCTGTGGCATACTTTCATTTAAATAGACCTACTAAAACATGACATTAACTGTCTACGCAAAGTCGATGTAGAACCTAAAACAAAATAGTAATGTTTTAACTTGGACTGGAATTGTTCAATCCAAATCAAGAGGGGGCTCAAAATAAGATAGCCTAACATGAATTGAAGCCGAAGGCTCTCGACTTAAACTTGCCTATAAAAACCAATATTGCCTGCATTTTCAAATTGAACTTACTCTATGAAAAGATAGTGAGCTGAGCCACAAACTAAATCAAATTTGAGTTAGACATGACTATAAGTTCCATGAATCCTCACATGACTTAATCATCCCTAACCAAGACCCGATTGAAATTAAGTTTGTCAACCTAAATATAACTTAAGATGAAATCAATGCAAACTGAACCAGTAACAAATGTGCCATTTGTTAGATCTACATCTAAATTAGTTTTGTTTTCACACTTTCAGTTTTTGTGAAACTATTTTACTGTTCTTTGATGGATAATAAGGATGGGCTTACAATATGAACGATGTAAGTGCTTGTAAGTCGAGCCTGTGCTACATATCTTCTGAGGGGACTTCTCTATTATTACAGGCGCAGCACCAACATGTAGAAGAATGGGATGCTTGGAGCAACTTGCCTTTTTTTTGTGGACAAAGATTCAAACAATTTGACATGGTTTCAGACCTTCAGCTAGTGTGATCCAATTTTCTTGGCCTTGGATTTCTTCTGATCTTCAATGAATCCATCAATGCTACCTGTTCATAGGGCTCATAGTACCAATGGTATAAATGCTTATAGGGCTCATAGGTAGGAGAACAGGATTGATGCTCAAAAACATGCAGATAACACATAGTGGAGACGCGTTAAATAGGCCAGAATTTGAGATGGATACTCAGGTATATGGCGGTGGATAAGCAAAATCATTTGAAGTTCATGGATGTCTATGCTTGTCATGTCCTTGTTCTGATCTTTCTGTTGCATTTTGTTTCTTTGTGTTTGTTCTGTATTCAACCTTTACCTTTGTATGACTTTGGCTTGCCTAATGATCATAAGAAGAGTGTTTTCCAGATATAATATTGCATATATATATTTTTTCTGAATCTAATACAATCAGTGCTATTGTTAGAAAAACATCCTGAATTCAGAACACATACAGAGGACAGTGCCTGTACATTACAAGATAAACAGAGTAGTAAACTTCTGTCTTTGGGAATTGTTTCATTTACATTGAAAGGTGTCAGATATATATGCCCTATGTATGCATCGATTATGAAAATTTCACATTCAGAGCTACTGTCTTCGCTATACATTAGTCACATCAGCAAAGATGGCCTCGTAATTTCATAAATGAGGTCAGATATTTTATGACAGTACCTACACATATGGCTAATCTTCAAGAGAACCCCCCCCCCCAAAAAACAAAAAGTAGAAAAGACCCAAAACAGAGAAGAAGACATGCCATTGTAAGTTGTCAAGGACTTATTAATAGTGTATAAGTATCACCTTGTGTTATCAGGCCTTGGTCGTCCCAATACTTGTACTCATGTAAACCTTAATGTGTTCATCTAAGCATA
Source organism: Carnegiea gigantea (assembly GCA_029747015.1). Taxonomy (NCBI): domain Eukaryota; kingdom Viridiplantae; phylum Streptophyta; class Magnoliopsida; order Caryophyllales; family Cactaceae; genus Carnegiea; species Carnegiea gigantea. The sequence continues at coordinate 117,836 of JAKOGI010001619.1, forward strand.
CATCTATCCACCTCCATTGAGGGAGGCACTCCAGTAATCGTACACTTACTAAATAAGTCAACGGGAGAAAGGGGAGTGTAATGCATACACTTGTTTATAAATTAAGCAACAGCCCATCGATATAATGCAATGATGATGAAAGCTTCAAATGAGGGTGCGAGGCATCAAATTTTCTACGTTGAAAAGAGAAATAGATACACGCTGTCAAATGATAAAACTGAGTAATTTACAAGCGGAAGAAGAGTCCTTTTGGTTGGGTAGTCTAGTGGTAGAATGAAAGCCGCGTATATGCATAAAAATTTACCCAGCTAAATCTACAATTTATGTGCATTATATCTTCTTCTGATTCAAGGCTTAAATACACACAGAGTTAGAGACCTTCACCACAACATTTAGCCACAAAATGCAAGTCAACAGCAGAATTTGGGCGACACCTGAGAGTCCCACTAATAAGCAGAATTTGGGCGACACCTGAGAGTCCCACAAAATGCACTCAAAATTGCTATGTAAATGAGACAGATCACAAAAACAAAGGCTTGTACCCACTGAATTTCAGGCTTGATCTGACCTATCCGACCTCCCCCCCCCCCCCTTCCTTTTCTTGGCCAACATGTAGGGGATCGAAATAGTAAGTGCATGGTCATCTTCAATTGAAGAACATCCACTGTTGCATCACCTGTCTGTTGCGGTATTGGCATTTACACTTTTAGCTCCCGCCCCATGGCAACTGGTACTTCTAGGGGCTTGAATGAAAAGCTGGTGAAGAAAACCATACATGGCATCCTGCAACCTGCGTGCTAATTCCTAATTGCACTTATACACATCTTCTTGGATCTGTTCTTTTTTTTTTTTTTTTCCCTCTTTACTTTTTTTGTTTTGGTAAATACATGTTATTCGAATAGCCTACTGGAAGACATAACTCACTAGAAATGTATGCATGTCACTAGACATATCATGGCTCACTAGGCATATGTCATAACTTACTGGAAGATATATATAGTATAGATCAGTGACATAATTTTTTCAAGTTTTTGCTCACTAAATATATATTATACCTCTCCAAAACATAATACAAACCGCTTACTAAAAAGTCAGAGTACAAATGATTGAAACTTTTCAAGTATGTCATTTGTAGAATCGAAGAATCTTGTATTTGGGTTAAACAAAATAGATATCATAGCATCTTAGAAAATTAACATAAAGTTTCACTAATTAACCACATATCATAGCTCAACAAAAGTTATAATGCAATTTACAGGAAGATATCGTATATTAGAATATGAACAAGAAGCAGTATGTGGCATGTGCTTGCTAATATTGTGTGTTCTCATTTTTTATTATTAATAGCCAGTATTGCTAGCTTACTAAATCATATTTATCACCAAATATATTTCACAGCTTACTAAATATTATCTCAGCTTACTAAATAAATATCATAGCTCGACAAAAGACATAGTATTGTCTCGAAGAAAAAGACATAGTATAGATGACTAGAATATATGTTGTCAAGTTTTTGCTCACGAAATGTATATCATAGATTCATAGGTTCATCAAAACACTATATAAATGCTCACTTTAAAAAAAAAAAAACTTAGCATCACTTATTAAAACTTTTCAAACATCTCATTCTTACATTTGAGTCTGTCAAAAGATATATCATATTAGTCGGAAGATTTCATAACTTATATCTTCCTACATGTACATACCACAACCTACCAAAAGATATATTACAATTCACTAAAAAACATATATCATACTTCAGAATATGAAATAAAATGTGTTTGTACTCACTAAAATTGTGTATGTACTCGCTAGAAATGTGTACGTGTCCACTAACAATGTGTATAATGTTGTTTTGTCACTAAAAGTTATGGTGTATGATATTGTTTGCTTATTCATTGTTTTATAATTATGAATCGCTAGTATTGCTTAATAAATTACATCGATCACCACATACATTTCACGACCCACTAAATATTATCTTAATTCACTAAAAAATTATCTTAATTCACTAAATAAATATCATAGTTTACTAAAACGCAGCGTACAAATCTCTTAAATATACTTTTATCAAATTTTTGCTCATGAAGTGTATATCATAGCTCATTGAAATACTATATAAAAGCTCAATAAAATATATGTTATAGCTCACAAAAATTTCTTCAAGTATCTCATTCTCAAATTGAGTCCAACAAATGATATATCATAATAGTTCAGAAGATTACATAATATATATCTCACCATACATATATAACATAACTCACCAAATGATACAGTATAGTTGACTAACACGAATATCATACTTCAGAATATAAATTGTAATATGATTGTACTCACTAAAAGTGTATATGTGCTCACTAGAATGTGAATAACTTTGTTTTGCTCACTAAAAATTACGGTGTACTAGTTTTAAACTACGTACGCATAGGCTATTTCAAAATCTTTGTTTTAAAAGTGGTTAAATATCATGTATTGTATCGTCTTTACTTTTCTCCAAATGTGTAAATGGGTCGTAATTAATAAACTATCATCTTATTGCAAATAATAGGATATGAATTGAAGAAAGAATTCATGTGAAAGGCTAATTCATTAACTATAATAACCAAGATATCATCTATTAAATAGACTTTTTTGATGGGCGAAAGTATTTTAATACCCATATTTAGTTTGACATTATTGGTATTCATATTCTCCTTTCTGAACACTTTCCTCCATCTTCTTACCTTAATCTTCTTCGTACTCATTTTCAAGAGGCCGAATTACAAAACTCATCTCCCTTGGCCCTTCGTGTAGATTCTTTTTTTAAGAAAAACAAATGATTTTTGTATTGCACCTTACAGTTTCTCACAACTACTTAATTACACACTTTCTCGCAATTTTTAAAGTCCTTTATAGCTTTTGACGATTTCTTATAACTTGTAACTTAACTTAACAATTAGAAGAACATAGCATTATTACAAGTTATGCTGATCCAGTTTGACACTGACGAGCTAAGGCCTGCAATTTCCCCCATACACAAATGTGGGGGACAAGGGCTTAGCTTATTCAATCGCAGAGCCTCCTACAGCGTTGGTTGATGGTCTATTAATGAATGACTTTATTTCGTGTTAAGTGACGAGTTGCAACTCGCATTTCTCCCCCTTTGGCATGATATGAGTTTAGTTATTTAAGATCTGAAAAACTGAACTGTTTAAAAAATTGTTAGCTTATATTAATGGTTAATTGCTATTAACCAATGTTATCAAAATTGGACCGGACCGGCCGGTTCAACTGGTCCAATCGGGAACCAAACAACAGTCCGATCTGATCACTGGCAATAAAAAACCATTGCTATATTGAGCCAGTCAAGAACCGGTTAAACCGGCGATTTTCACGGTTGGACCGGGTACTTGGACCAGTTCAAGACCCTCTCCTGTTTTTATTCTTTTTTGGTGCCATTAAAAAAATTACAATGTGTTGTGAATAGCTTCAAACCCTTGGCCCTCTATCTACTTCAAAGTTCTTCTTGGGTCTCCTACCAAGTGTGCACCACAACTTTTGTGCTACATGTTCACTTGCAAATTTATATCTATTTGTTATTCATTTAAATTTTCCTCCCTATCCATTGAATCCTTTTATTAATTGATTAGTATTAACAATCCAAAAAAATTAATATGTTGTCCACGTCTTCATCGATTTGTGATCAAATTAAATAATTGTATTTTTGTTACTCACAAGGAAATTCATGAAAAGCTTTGGAATTTAAGAAATTTATTACTAATTTATTATGAAAACATTCTAATTTAAAAATTCTTGATAGTACTTATTTAAAGTTTTCTACCTATTTAAGTTCAGAATTTACTTATATGGTAACAAGTTATTCATAATTTAATAAAATATGACAAAATCGTTTTATCCAGTTTAACCGGTTGGATCCATCCAACCATTGATCTACTAACTTTACCGGTTTACTCACCGGTTCGGTTATAGCAACCTTACTATTAACTGATAGTTATTTATATTATTTTTTTAAAGTTATTTGATGAGATTAACTATTCTAAAAAAATTAGGTCAGAAAGTTCATTTTCAAAACGTTAATTTCAAAAAAAACTGCCGGTTCTAAATTCTATAAATTATTTTCTTTGACTAAAAAGCTAGTCTATTGAACAGTCAACTTAAAAGTTTGACTAGGTCAAAATGTCAAATAATTGTTGGATAATTAATTCCACGTATGATGCTCAATTTTTGAAGCCCATTTATCTAATTATCCTGAGAGAAAATTCCATTTTCCGTATATAATTTCTAATCGATTATTTTTTTGGGTTTATAGGAGTCACAAAGGACAATACAATATAATGGGGCATGAAAAATTAAATTTGGGATCTAACATATCCAGAACCTCAATCTTTACCAACCTAAGGCTTCATTGGTATTTCTACTCGATTATTGACTAGTAAATGATGCCCACCCAAAGAAACCTTTTATTTGGTATCACGATGGTTAGCTACTTTCATGGAAGTTGCATTTCTTAGAAAATTCATACCTATCAGGCTATCACCAACCAATTCTCCTCTGATCATATCAATCACACTTCACCTTATGTAAACCCGTTTGATTAGAATTTATCAAGATCACTAGCTTTCTCCTTAATCCTAATATGGATTTGGTGACCCCAATATGGACTATAGTGTCATCTTCATGGGGTTGCATATCTCACCATGCACAATACATGAGTGATCTTGAGGAAAACTTATCCTCTTTGAAGGATGCCTTGGACGAGCTTAAAGGTACGCACGAAGATCTTCGGCAAAGAGTTGCCCTTGTTGGGGAGAACCCCCGTAAGGTAGTTAGCAAGCAGGTGGAAGACTGGCTTCGTAAGGTTGAAGACTTAGAGAAAAAGGTAGATCGATTCCTCCAAGAAACCAATGTAAATGCCCAAAGCAGATGCCTTGCGCGATGCTGCCATTGTCGATCTAGCTATAAGCTTGGCAAGCAAGCTGTCAAATTTCTTGGTGTCGTGAATGATTTGAAGGACAAAGGGAGGTTTGATGTTGTGGGTTTTGAGTGTACTTTGACAAGCAGTTCAAGTACTGTAAAGAAAATAGAGGGCTTAAGTGAGATTCCGATGGATGAGAACGTTGTCGGTATGGAAACGTCATTTGATGTTGCTTGGAGAAATTTGCACACTGAGAGCTCGGGAATCATTGGCTTGTATGGCATGGGAGGAGTAGGAAAGACTACTCTTTTAAAGAAAATCAACAACGAGCTTTTTAAAAGGAATAATGGTCGCTTTGATTTGGTGATTTGGATTGTTGCTTCGAAACAAGCAAAAGAGGAAACAATTCAGGATACCATCTTGCGCAAAATGGACATTCCTATTCAATCCTGGAGAGATAAAGATGAGCATGAAAAAGCCAAAATCATTTGCATTTTATTACGAGAAAGAAAGTTCGTTTTGTTGTTGGATGATCTTTGGGAGTTTGTTGATCTTGTTAAGGTGGGAATTCCTCTACCAAGTTGCCAAAATATGCAGAAACTAATATTCACTACACGATCTGAGGAGGTCTGTGCACAAATGGGAGCCCATATAAGCATCAAGGTTAGATGTTTGACACCAGAAGCAGCGTGGTCCTTGTTTCAAGAGAGAGTTGGGGAGACAACTCTGAATTCTCACCCCCAGATACCTAAACTTGCCCGACTTGTTGCAATCGAGTGTGATGGGTTGCCTCTCGCCCTTATTACCCTTGGACGAGCCATGGCTAGCAGGAAGAAGCCGTATGAATGGGAGTATGCAATCCAGGTACTTAAAACTTATCCATCAAGGTTTGTAGGTATGGTTGACCATGTTCTTCCGGTTTTAAAGTTTAGCTATGATAGTCTACCCGATGAAATTGTGAAGACTTGCTTCCTGTACTGCTCTTTATTTCCTGAGGATCATGAAATTGTACAACATGATCTTGTTGATCTTTGGACCGGGGAGGGATTTTTGAACGACTTTACAGGAATCAACGAAGCTCGAAACTATGGGTTGTATATCATTGAAACATTGAAACTTGCATGCCTATTGGAAGAAGGTCAATCAGAATTCCTTCTTAAAATGCATGATGTTATACGTGATATGGCTTTGTGGATTGCATGTGATTGTGGCTTGAAAAAGAACCGATTTTTGGCCCAAGAACACTTCAACTCCATGGAAAAGCATGAATCTGTAGCAGAATGGCCGGAGGTAGAAAGGGCATCTCTGTGGGGTAATGATGAGGAAGTCCTTCAATGGGCTCACTATCCTAGTCTTATCACTTATTTGATCAGGAGAACTTCTTTTACAGACTTTCCTAGTGAATTCTTCGAATTTTTGCCTACCATACGAGTTCTGGACCTATCAGAGAATGAACGGTTGCTTGAGTTACCAAATGCGATTGGCAGTCTCACGACATTGGAATATCTTAACCTATCAAAAACGCAACTCAGAACATTGCCTGATGGGCTGAAGAATTTGAGGGGCTTGAGATACTTGCTGTTGGACTTCATGACATGCCTCAAAGACATTCCTGCAGAAATCATTTCAAATATGTCGCATCTACGAGTGTTCAGAATGAATTTTAGTTTTGGTCGAGGCATTAAAGGTCTACTTGGTGCATTAGAAGCCAATAAACACATTCGTGAGATAAGCATTTACCTATGTTCCTCTGTTTCAAGCACTATGCTCAGAACCTCCAAGAAGCTGCAAGAATGCATTCGAAACCTAAGGATCGAAGAATGCAGCAAAACATCAACCTTCGAGCTATCTTATTCAAAGTATCTCGAAAGCCTACACATATACAACATGCTGACTCTAAAGGATATAAAATCTGCTCATCTCAGGAATCTTCAAAGTGTGATAGTATATCGGTGTTCACAGTTGATAAACTTGAACTTCCTAGTGTTCGCTCCCAACATCCAGAGCCTTTGGGTGACCTATTGTCAATCATTACAAGACTTGATCACCGAGACTACAAGCAACGAAGGCCTGAACACATTCTCAAGTTTGAAAAGGATGAGATTAGACAATTTGCCATGTCTAAAAGGCATATATCCAGGTGTAATTGCATCTCCTTCCTTGGAGGAAGTTTATATTAGCAAGTGCCCACAACTAAGGAAGCTCCCCTTCATCCCGGATGCAAAAAGACTGATGATCATGAGGGCTGAGATACGGTGGTTTCGAAGGCTGCAATGGGAGGATGAATCTGCAAAGTCTCACTTTTGTCACCAGTTCAAGTCACTTGGATTAATAGAAGGAACAGATTTTACAGGAATTGAGCCGCATTGGCCAGAGAATATGGACCTTTATCATACAAGGGTCACGGATAGCGATCCATTTAGTTGCTCAACCTCAAGAGAAAAGGAACGACAACAAATCCTCTGGTAAATCCTACGTAATTCTGTATATATGCTTTGTTTGAATATAACATTAGTAAATCAACAAACCACAATCAAATTACTCTTATTTACCCTACCGGAACCAGGTCGTACTTGATCTGAACATTAAACAATCATCTTATCTTAACCTAAATCCAATTTGGCCAGCTTAAACTAACTAAGCATTTGAAACAAGACAATGCATTTTTAACCCAAACTGAAATGGACCCACTTCATACAAGCCAGACTCAAGTGCTTACAGGCTTAGCCTGTACTCTAATATCTGCTAACTCTCCTGCTACTGTCACAGGTCAAGCATCAATATGTAAAACAACAGGATCGATGCTCAAAGTACACACAGACTGATCTCCAAATTTGCCATTTCCTGTTTTCCTTTCTTTTTGGTGAGGATTTTGTTCTAGTCTATCTGTTGGATTTTGTTTCTTCAATTTGTTTTTCTTTTGTTGGTTTTGTATTCAGCTTTTTCTTATGATTGTTTGAATATAATCCATGTAAATAAATAGCAAAGCACAGTTTAAACAACCACTTAGCATCCTTTCAACTTCTCCACTAGCACAAAAAGATGCATTTGATTTTGATCATTTGCATTCTGTGTTCCCTTCATTGACTACCATGGCTATAAATGCCAATTTAGCACAAATGAATGGCAACTTGAACTTTCTCCCATTCACACTTTGAATGTAGGACAAAGCCTTTATTTTTCTCCCCTGTGGAGCCTCCAGATGGTCTAGTCAATTACCCTTTATTTAATGTAAATTGACAAGTTGCCCACTTACATTTCTACAGCTTTAGAAAAATGCATATTCCGTTTATTTTAGATCTGACAAATAAAATAGTTCATGGATTTGATTTGAATAAATTGTGTTTGGGACTTGTTTCATTTCATTTCAGTTAAACAAATTAGATAAATTAAATTTTAGTTAAGAAATGAAAATCAACTTTAGAATAAATTCGAAAAAATATTTTACATCCTTTTATGGGCAAATTTTTTTTTTAATCCACTGTTTGATTTTTCTAAAATTAACTGTTCAGTTATATATACTTAGTTATTCCACGTTTAGTTATATACACTTAGTTATTGCCTTCGTAATAAGAGAAGGGCAAGTCTATTGTCTATCTCGTCCCCTATCTTTTAGGCACTGTTCAGCAAAGTTAACTGTTTCAATAGCGGATAGCAGTTCAGGTAGCGGATAACTGTATAGGTTGTTGATAACGTTTCTAGTTTAGCTGTTAGCAGATAGTTGTTTAGATTAGTGGTTGAAATAAATGTGTTCGCTAAATTTAGCTGTTGGATTAGCTAATTAATGTAAATTAATGTAAAAGGATACAGATAATTTTCAAATATAAAATTTTCAAAGGATATTTTTTGGCCACGCAAAGAATATGAAACAATATTTCTGAATGCCAAAAGCTAATACTATTAGCTTTTTAAAAACGCTACTTAAAACGCTAAATACTACTTGAAATGCTACTTAATAGACTAGGTTATCAACTATTAAAAAATGACTGATTAGTGTATTGACTTGGTCAAAACACTAAACGCTACTCAAAACGCTATTACCGAACATAACCTTATTCTGTGTCACTATGTAAGTTAAGTACAAAGAAGTCTCCTTTCCTAAATTTTCCATTTAGATAGTGTTTGGTTGGGGGAGGGGGAAACGATTTTTCAATTTTTCATTATTTGGCACAACAAAGGATGAAAAATTCTTTTCCAAGGAAAATGAGTTTCTTCTTAATGGAGGAAAATGATCTCCTTTTTTAGAGAATAGGAAATTGATTTTCTTCCTTCAACTCTTTCATAATATGGTCAGGCGAAATTTAAGTGCAAAATTCAATTTTAAGGGTTTAGATCGAACTTGACTATCCAATGTGAAAAATTAAAATAAACTCAAATCTAAATTTTGAGCTCAAGTTTGTTTTAATTGGTCAACATTTATCTTCGTCAGAATAATTTAATTGATATTTTTTGCCACTTCAATAATTCAGTTGACTTACCAGTAAAACAATTTCAACGGTTTGGATTGAAACTCGATCATTAGATAGAAAAAATTAAAATAGGCTCAAATTCAGATTTTGAACTCGACATTCATTCGTTTGGTTAATATTTTTTTTCAACCACGACAATTTAATCGATATTTTTTGCCACTTAAACAATTCAATCAATATTTTTTGACCACTCAAACAATTTCATCAACTTTGATTGAAACTTGATTGTTAGATAAAAAAGATTAAAGTGGGCTCAAGTCTATATTTTGAGCTCGACAGTCCTCCATTTGATCAACATTTTTCTCCACCATGACAATTCAATCGATATTTTTTGCTACTTAACAATTCAGTCCATATTTTCACCACTAAAATAATTTCAACTGTTGGATCAAAAGGCATCTTACTTGGCCAAGTTTTTTCTAATGGGCTTCTAGGTAGCATTAAACACACATCACCTAGCTATATCACTTCCTTTTATCAGAATCCATTCAGTCACTTTTACCATAATCATTTGTGGATTTTGTGAGCAATGTGGAGTACTCTTGTGTCATCTTCATGGAGTTATATTGCTTATTGTGCACGACACATAAGTGATCTTGAGGAAAACTTATCTTCTTTGAAGTGTGGCATGGATCAGCTTAAGCATCCGTGCAGATCTTATGATAAAAGTTACCCTTGTTGAGGAAAACCATCGATCGTATGGTACTAATTAGCAAGCAAGTGGAAGACTAGCTTTGCAAGGTTGAAGGCTCCAAGAAGGCAATTGCACTTATTTAAAACAAACATCTAATGCCATGCTGCCCAATCTAGATCCAAACTTTGCAAGAAAGGTGTGAAATCTCTTGGTGTTGTGGAAGATTTAAAAGATAAAGGGCAGTTTGACATTGTGGATTTTAATTAATAGTCATTTGATAAGTTCAAGTGTCATAAAGAAGATGGAGGTCTTACGAGAAATTCCAATGGATGAGAAAGTTGTGGGCATGGAAACATCACATGATGTTTCCTAGAGATGTTTGCATGATAAGAACTCAAGAATCATTGGATTGTATGGTATGAGAGGAGTAGGAAAGACTATCCTTTTAAAGAAAATCAATAATGAGCTTTGCATAATTAGCTTATGCATATTACTAGCTTGCATAGTAGGATTTGCCTTAAAGTCTATCACAAGTTTTTCTGCAACCCATGGATGTGAAGCCATCTTGTTCTCTTGTAATCTAGGGCAAGAATGGGGGGCCCTTCAATGATTTGATTTTTCATCTGACACCATCTGGCAATCAGGAGCAGTGCACTCTCTATGTACAAGTTTTAACCTTGCACATAGATGTGTGTCTAAATCTATCATTTTTAATCCTCTGCAATGCAAATGAATCCTGTATTGTGCCTAGGTACTTCATCATCTAAATCAATATTTAATAACTCATCAGCATCACTCCCATCATTGTTGCCACTTTCATCTAAATCTACCAAAGATTCATTACATGCTTCTTCTTTGGAAGCCTCATGCACATTTTCAGCATGAAAATCAACATCAAGACTGTCATCAGCATCACTATCATCAACCCCTCCTGAACTGCCTTCCCAAAACTTCCCATCATAATCATAGTCAAATACCCTTCTAGATTGACTGAGATCTCTAAGATCATATGCTTCTAGCCCTCTTAAACCAACATTTATTGTATCCAAAGATGGAAGATCAAGTTGAGATGTTGATCCAGATTGAGAGGCAAGGTATGCAAAAAAATCTACAGTCAGTTTGGGTAATTGTGATTCAGGTTGAGCAGATTCAAGGTCATGATCTATAGAATAGAGAGGCTGAGGAGATAAAGGGGCAGGGGGCGGACTAGATTGAGCAGCAGTATGTTGAGGCTAAGAAGCTACAGGGACGGGGGGTGGACTAGATTGAGCAGCACTAGGTGATTTTATTTGTGGGCTACTGGACTTCTTTTGATTTGTGGGCTGAGTAGATATAGGGGCAGCGGGTTGAGTACATGGTCCTTTATATTTTTGGGCTGCTTTTGATGTTTGTATTGATGATTTTGGGCCTTGATACTAGAACTAGGCCTTCTACTCTTGTTAGGTGAGCTATTGGGCTTGCTATTTAGGGTTCTAATAAGACTGTCAGCCCATTTCTTAGCTTGCCTCCTGCACACTAGCTCTTCATACTCCTCCATTTCAATTGTCTCAAAATCATTCTCACCCTCATTAGTAAAAGGAGCAATTACAAACTCAACATGTTGCATAGTCAAGGCTGCTTGGTTATGTTGCATAGTAGAGGCCGCTTGGCTAGGTTGTAATGGTTGAACAATGAAGTGTTACATAGTAATGCCACTCAAAGCTAGCATACATATTGGAATCTTACCGCTAGTATGCTACCAAATACTAACCAAAATTTCTCCAATCCTCATCAGATTGCAAGGGCAACTTCCTTTTTGAACCAGAAGGACAGAACACAAACCCAAAGTACTCAGGTACATCCACTCTATAGTTCTTACCCTCTAAATAAGCATATCAGTGAAGGTCAATCATTTGATATCTATCTAAATTCACATTTGAAATTACAAATATACAACCTTTATAATAAACTGCTAATAGCCTATCCTCTTTAATCTACAAGCCACATATCAAACAAATTAGAAAAACTGAGAATCATGAACTCTGTCTAGGATATCAGGAACCTAATTCAACCCTCTCATTTAATTCAGCATATCAGGAACCCAATTCAACGTGCATTCATATATAAAAATTAGTTCAGCAATCCAGAAATTAAGCATGCATTCATACATCCACTTCAAAGTCAAGCAATGCAAAATCCCCCCATTTCAAACCCTAATTTACTCAAGCATGACAATCACCCCCAATTTTACACATGCATGATTTTATAACCCATTAATTTCACCAAACCCTCATTTCACCACTTTTCTGAACAGATGCAATTATCCTAAATCCAAATTTTGCCATCTGTTCAAAATTATTAGATATGCATTTGTTAATTGTGATTATCCCATACCCTAATTTCATCATCTGTTCTAGATTATTTCGTTAAATAAACCAAAATCAGCATCATCAAGAAATTATTTTATAATTAACACTAATCCCTATTACTATCATATTTGAACCAAATCAGATGCCAAACCCTAAATATTCCTTACTTCTGTAAAAAGATGAAATTTTTTTAACTTATTTGCCTTCCTTTTCGTTGTAGTTTTCTGCATTCCCATGTTCTTTCCTTCCAGATTTCCAGCTTGTGTGCGGACCAAAGAACTTGCTTTTCGACACATCCCCCTTCTCTTCTTTCCCACTTGCTAATCAATTGATGTGGGCCTCATCTTCATAATATTGCATCGCACCCATGAGAGAGATTTTCCTTGTCCAAGCTAGAGAGAGACAAAGAAACCCTACAAGGCATGGAGGTCGGTGTAGAGATGCGACATTGGAGAGAGACAGATGAGAGTTCGTGAAGGTTGGTAGAGAGAGACAATAGAGAGATAATTAGGTTTACCTTTTTTTTCTTATTTGATTTTAGACAAGAGATATTTGCCAAGAAGGAATATTTATGGAAATATGGGTGACTTTTTATTATTTTGATTGGATTTTCATGTTTGGTACTGGAAAAGGTCAACACATTATTTACCCCAAAGAGCACAGGTTCCCGAAATTATTTACAAAGTCATTGGTTTCAGAAATTAATATCGAACCTTGATGGGTCAATGTGTAAATTTTTCTGTTCAGATATGATTACATGTGATTATTTGAATGATTTTTAGGTAATTAGTTTAACTATATGCCTTGGAGTAATTGCTTTTAGAATATCTTGTGAAATGTGAATTAATGGAATGGTATGTTGGTGGGATTGCACGAGGGAGGAAGATTTTGGTGGGATTAAATATTATTCTTTTGGAAAATGAAATTTCAGTTAGGTTTAGTTATTATATTTTTAACTTTAACTTTCTTTCTACAACATAATTGTCATGGATTCATCGTCAAAGGACAACATTAATTGGCAAGTATTTGCGTTTGATTAAATGTTTATTATGCATGTTTATTTGAACGACTTTTGCGTAATTATCTATATTATAAAGTTTGCAGTAATTGATCTATTTTATATACCATATTCATGAAAATCTGGGGTCCATTGAAAAATTGATGATAAATGATGATGATAAATGGCCACAAACAAATATATATGTGTTCTTACAGGAAGACATACAGAAGTTATAATGGATCTCATAGTTTGATGTTGATAAATGGCCACAAACAAATAGGTGCATTGTAAAGGAAAATATGAAGAAGTTATAATCGATCAAACCTTTTGCCCAAACCAAATAAAGAAAAACAAATCGTAATCTTCAATTAATCACGTGAATTCATGATCAGATGTAGTACAAATGACGTGGAGATTGTTGATGAATCTTTTTTTTTGGGGGTAGCCCTTAAATGTACGAATTGTTCGATCAATCCTAATTTGATGTAGTGTCAAGTTTCTTTTGTACTGTCAAGTTTCACCAATGACATAGAATTTCATCCATTGTTAAATTTAATATTTTGACGGTGAGTCCTTTGTAGTTTACATTGAAATATATCTAATGATCGTGGAAAATAACATAGATTAATGGGTTGGGGACGTAATAATTTGATCACAAATTAGTATTTGTTATATGCAAAATAATTGTACCTTATATCCTTTTCGAGAAAAGTAGGTGGATGTATTATTTTGGACGCTCAATCAATGTTGCAACAATTGAGGAAAGGATGAAGAATGTAGCATTACAATTGTGTTAGTAAGCAACTACATGATCAATGAAAAAAAACGGGGGAAATTGAAAAAGATGTGTAAAAGGATGAATAAATTACTGTTGGAAATTGCAAAATTAATTAATGGAGTGAAGTGGAGAAACACAATGAAATCCTGGAAGTGGGGTGGTAGTTATTTCGTACTAGGAAGTGTTTGAATTTAACATTTAAATTATATTATTGGATTTATTACATCCTTTTCCACAATCACTTTGAAGAAGTCAACTTCACAAATTAAAACCAACAAAAAGAAAAATTGGTAACTTAACCCTAAAAATGCTCCAAGACCATGAGGACATGTCGTCTCTAACAAACTAGCCTTTCAATCCGCCTCGCTTGGTCACATCAATTTTGTTGAGGAATCTTTTATTTTTTTAGAGCAGTCTTCTGTGTAGACCTCTAATTTTTTATTTTTATTTTTTTTGATCTTGGATCATCTATTTCACTGAAATCGAACTACTGCTGACATAATAAGTGATAGAGCTCTTCCATCATAGAATTGACTCGAACCTAAAACCTTACTTAAGGAGAATAAGCGTCAAACCACTTGAACCAACCTGTGCTAATATGTGGAGAACTCTAATTAATGATAGCCGATATGGGCATAATCAGGGAAATCTTTCATGTGCACTTGTCTACTTCATCCTAAAATCTGTTTTGTCGAACTCTTCAGCAAGAGGACAAAATGTTGTCTGCGATACATCTCTTTAAGACCTTATCCGGGCAAGGGCCTTCATCTAGGGAAGAAAATGAGTTTAAATGCGGACAAGGAAATTTGAGCAATGACTACCACTAGTTCTGAATCTTCTGATCCATTACAAAAAAAAGGTCATATAGAGACGAAATCAGTGACGGAAAACAGCAAATCAGTGATGGACTACGTGTTATGTCCCAATTGGCTCAAAGTCACTCTTCAAATGTGTTTTTGTAGACTTGTTTATCCAGCGTGCCTTTTTAGGTCGGAAAATATTTGAAATTCTGTAAATTACTATCAAATTCTTTCAACTTGTTCCAATTCTTTTATATTGTTTTGAAACTATTTTCCATTACTAAGAACATTTGTCATAATTCTTCTATAGCTTCTCAGTTCCTTCCAATATTTCCATGCAATTGAAAATACCACGTCTTCAGTGAGGGTTACAAGTGATGAGGTTAGTAAAAAGCTAAATATTTGGAATAAGCTGAAAACATTCCTCCATTTTACTGTAATTATAGGCGCTTTAGCTAGAAGCAGGACAAATAGTAATTCTCCCATTGTTCATCAGGACTGTTCTTTTCATGGGTAAATTGAGGATACGTGTGGATGAGAAGAAATGGAACGGAGTAAAAAGAAGTGGTATTTTTCTTGCAAGACTGTGTGGGAAGGAATGGAATGGAGTGACAAGGGGGAAAGAATGCAACGGAATAGGAGAAAGAGAGAATCATTAATATCAAGCTGTGTGGGAATGAGTGGAAGGAAGTGGGAAAGAGTTCGAAGGAGTGGAATGGAGTTGGCCGAAGTGATATTTATTTTTTAAGCAGGAAGGAGTAGGAAATAGTGGAAAAGGGTGGGAAGAATTTACTCACGAAAAGGACATCATCATATGCTTGAGGTGAAATTGTACGCATTCTGTCAAGTGAACACTACTTGATGGCAATCATACTCCAGATCCTCAATGCTTGGCTAACATGTTTTAGATCTAGTACATATAGTTTGATTATGTGATGTGCATCTTGAGTTAAGGGCGGGTTAATATCTAATTGAGTTTGTCTTGAATTACCTTGAAATCTGATCATATTTATCTTATACCACCAACTAACCATATTGTTTCAGGTCTATATTCAGATTTGATTTGCTTGATTCGGCTTGTTTATTTTACACCACCAACTTACGAAATTCAAGGAACTTTAATTTTACTTATTTCCAAGAATTATTTCATTTGCACCAGATAGAGAAAGGCATCTCACGTAGTCAACACTCCATTGACAAGTTCATGCGAAACACAGTAAACTTTTCTTCTAAATTATCATATAGCTCGATCATGAAGTATGGACATTTCATGTAGCATCTTTTTCGGATGGACTGATCAGTTTCGTTCTCACGTGCACTATGTTACATCCTCATTAAAAAAAATAAACAAACAAACAAACTGTAACATCCCCAATCCCTAATGCTTGATTATTCTAACTTAATTACTTATTTACTGTTGATTGGCAGCGGAAATCTTTTGATTGGAGGCATTACCGCCGTTCCGTAATAGAACAAGACTATCTGAGTCTACCTGTAACGTCGTGCTACCCATGTAGCCACTTGATTCACTAAATATTTGGTACAACATATATTTAACCATTTATACAATTTATGATACGTTTGATAACTCAGCGAATGATTACCAAATACTAGCAAACATCATGTCCAAAAGAATATATAACCAACCTGTCCTAAGGGGTGCTAGCCTATAAATCACTGTGAGCGCTTAGCTAGCTAATGTTCAGCAAAAACTGCACTCTCGCTCATTTCTTGCTACTTTCTGGCTTGCCAGGAGAAAACGGTTCATTGATCCCGTACCTAAAACAGAAACCATAAAAATATTCGAATAATGAGTCAAAACTCAGCACGTGCATCCCTATGCAGTAAAATAAGTTTTGTAATCAATTAGTTGGACGCCCACATTTTAAAATACTTTGTTCTGCAAATAGGAGAGAGAGAACTTATAAGTAAAGTTTATTTGACGGTTATTATCTAGAAGTGGACCCCTGTTGATGTCTATAGCGATCTTGAGATAGGTGCACACCTCCCAGACCGATTGAAAAACATGAGTTGCAGCCGCCCTGGTAAATTAAAGGGCATAAGCCCTGATGATTGATAATTGATGGGTTTGCTTGCTAATGTGACAAAACATTGCATAAAATGATTCATTATATGAATATCATATTGATTTTGCATGGTTTGATAAACATGTAAGTTTTCTAAGAGTACCGGCAATGTACGTACTTGGTCCTTAAGAATCTCTCTATATTTTTATTGAAAATTGTTTGTTGGCAACTTGAAGCGGCAGAGGAGGTCTTAGTTATGCTCCAAATATGTAATTCTTCGCAAATAATGCAAGATAAAGAAATTTTATTAAAATTTTTGGCTTAATGAATAATTTAAAGTCATTTGACTTCCCTTTTTATTATTAGCGCAACAATATTATTAACTTAATTTGATTTCATTTTATTTTTGTTTTTGGTCATCTCCCTCTTACTGCCAACGATCACTTCATGAATGTTAAAGCAACGTAGTGTTGTAACTCATGTTGAATTTGTTATTGATGGCGTTATCGTCAATACCATTCGAATTATTACAGAAAGCTTGTTAAAATGTTATTTCTTCGCACTTTGAAATTAGCGACATTATCAATCATCATCATCATCATCATCATCATCATTATCATCATTATTATTATTATTATTATTATTATTATAATAGAATTGAGGTTATCTTTACCATAGTTATTATTAACAATGTTATTATGGCTATTAATTTTTTTCTTTAACGAATTGCCGTTAGACATTAAACTTTGGATCACGATACGGTTTAAAGTGACTTCATAAACTTGGTTCTGAGTTCAAGTCAAGTTCCAATCATACCATTATTCATTAGTAAAATAAAACAATATATGTTAGTAACTTCACTTTACAAAGCTACTTATTCTTTTCTCCCCCATTTTCGTGCTTGACAATTACTCATGCTATATACTTATATAACAACCTCATATGCTTAGCTATATCTCTCTCTTTTTATTCAATTAATACCAAAGACTCACTTAAATATCATTAAAGAAATTCAGTTAAGCTCAAACTTCACCCAAACATCTAACCCCAAATTACCAACTCATGACAAACACACACCCAATATACAAAATTTTGACCTAATTTCTCATCAATTTCTTTCAAATATTCATGACAATTCTCTTAAAACCACAAAATCAACAACAATCAAGCTTGTAGCTTTACTCCAATCACAATCCAAATCGCCAAACCATGGTCATAACACAACACACAAATTAACCTTATACACTTATACAAATATTTCTCTATTTAATCATTACTTAACTCATTTCAATTGTTAATACCTCATTATACTTAACTTAAGCATCATTCAAGCCACAAACCCCAATCCTTCAAGTTCATGGCCACAACTCATCCACTCCAACATGTATTCCACTTTAACATCATTCTACTATGCATTAAAATCAATCTCACATTATCAAAATAACCAAAATCAAACCCAATCTACACCCCAAACATCACCCTTCCTCATTACCATGTTCATTCCCAATCTCAATTCATCCATTCAATTCCACAACCAACATTCAAGAAAACTACAAATTGACATTCATCAAGGCTAAATACATCATTTAATGCAAAATTTATCATTAGCAAGTGAAACTCAAATTCATGCGGGTTAGGGTTTCACACTTTTTATCCACTTGAACACACCCGAAGAGCCTAAAAAGAGGACAACCGAAACGACGGTGCTGGGCAGCGGATTCCAGTGACGATGGGCGGTGGTGGGGTGGCATTGGTTAGCCGGACAGGGGCTGTCGAACAACAGGGGAAATTTGGGGGGGGGGGGGGGGCTCTATCGGGTGGGAGGCAGAGAGAGAAGGGATTGGGGTTTTGGGTTTGTTTCTTTTTTCCCCCCTTTTGGTTTGGTTTATTTGGGTTAATTCATTTGTTTCAAATTTTAATTAATTCTTTTTTTTCTTTTTTCTCTCTACCTTTTATTTAATGACACATAACCCTTTTTCTAGATTTTTCTTATCTTTATCCAACCCGCTTTTATTTTTATTTCATTTATGATATATATACATATATAGATAATTAAAATAATGGGTGTGACTAAAATTAATAAATAAAATTGTGCATTTGCTGGGTGGAAAAATTTGGATGAAACATTTTCATTTTTGATTATTACTTAACTTTTTTTTATATGCATAATTCACCTTATTATTATTATTATTACATTATTACTATATTTTTCGTTTATTATTGATATTATTATCACTTTACTGATTAGCCCTTTGATAATTTGGGCTAATTTTATTCCGCGGGCATTCAAAGATTTACTAGCACTCAAACGGATTATGTAGGAGTATAACGAGGTCTATTTTGAGGTCATGTCATTGTTTCAATCTGCGATGCATAAATACATATATACATGCACATAAAATGTTAAATTAAAATGCGGCGTCCAACTTGATTAATTTGTAATTAGGGTAATTTAAGATAATTATGAGTCTTAGGTTCGGGCCATTACAGCCCCCTTTAAAATAAGTTTCTTCCTCGAAACTTGCAATTTGAAAAAAACATCATCCGTACCTCAAATAAATATGGGTACTTACTTCTCATGTCCTCTTCAGTGTCTCATGTAGCCTCAGATGAGCTATGGTTGGTCCATAGGACCTTAATCAAAGAAATGTTTTTATTTCGAAGTTGCTTAACTCCATAGTCTGATATCTGAACGGGACGCCTCTCGTACATTAGGTTCTCCACGACTTCTACTGGCTCTGCTATGATAATAATGACTTGGATTTGGGATGTATTTTCTGAGCTATAAAATGTGAAAAATATTGTGCACATGCTCAAGTTCTGTTGGCCCTATAAGCCATAGTGTTTAATTTCTCAATAATTTCATAAGGCTCAAGTTCTGTTGGCCCTATTGTGCACATGCTTAGTTTGCCCCTGAGGTTGAATCTTCTAACTCCTTAAATTGGGGATACCTTTAAAAATACCTTATCTCGCACTTGAAATTCTAATGATCTTCTCCTTTTGTTTGTATAGCTTTTCTGCCTGCTCTGGGCTACTTTGATATGTTCTTGAATCTTTCTTATCATTTTAGTGGTGTCTTGAATCAACTCAGGCCCTACGGTTAGAGCCTCGTCAAGCTCACTCCAACACAATGGAGTTCTGCACTTCCTCCCATGCAGTGCTTCAAAAGCAGCCATCTTAATGGTGGATTGATAGTTGTTATTATAATAGAATTTTACCAATGGTGAGTAATCTTCCCACTTTCTTTGGAAGTCAAGCACACAGGCTCTCAACATAGCCTCTAGGGTTTGATTCACTCATTCAGTTTGCACATTGGTCTCAGGTGGCATAAACTGCTCAAATTTAACTTAGTGCCAAAAGATTTTTGCAGAGCTTGCCAGAATCAAGCTTGAAACCTTTGGTCTCGATCTGACACTATATCCTTTGGTATGCCGTACAATCGAATTATTTCCTTGACATATAATTGTACTAGTCTCTCTACACCTCAACTATCATGAATTGATATAAAATGGGCAGATTTGATAACTTTGTCTACAATGACCCAAATAGTATTCTTTTTTAAAGTAGAGAGGGGCAATCCCATAATAAAATCCATTAAAATTGAATCCTACTTCCAGGTGGGAATCTCTAAAAACCTCAATTCGCCTACAGGGCGCTGATGTTTAGCCTCCACCTTTTGACGCTTCAAACACTTATCTACATACTCTGTAATCTCTCTCTTCATGTTATCCCACCAGAAGAATTGGCTCAGATCCCTATACATTTTGGTTCCTCCTTGATCCACTGAATAACGAGCATTATGGACTCCTCCTAAAATCTTCCTTTTAATTCCTCTTCATTGGGAACAGAAAACCAGTGTCGTATCCTCAAGGTTCCATCTTCATGTATCACAAAGTCAGCTGACTTTCCTTGTATGACATTTTACCTAAGTCTATTCAATTTGCTATCACCCCTTCGACTTAACTTAATCTTCACTATGATTGAGGGTTGCACTTTTAATGCTAATGATAACCCATTTCTTGACCCATGTGCTACAACTTCGATGCTCATATTTTCAAGGTCCCTGGCAACGCCAGATTGGATAGTTATTATTATGTTGCTGGGCTTTTCATCATTGAACTAATCAAATATTTGCTAGATATAAATTCGATGTTAAAGATAAATATATCCACGAATGAGAGTGATGAAAATAGTGGTCAAGTGAGTCATTGCCTATGACAGAAATAACTAATGAAATTATGAAGGGAAAACAGGGAGAACAGCAATTTGATCATTTGCAATCATTTGCTCATTTTGCATGTTTTATTTCTACTGGCTTTAATTGCATTAGCTCTCATTTAGACACTTGTTGTGCTGTGCAACATAACTATAGTAACTTTTGGATAGTAGATACAGGTGCATCTAACCATATGACATCTGATTTGAACCAACTTTATAACCTAAATCCCTTGCCCGAACCTGTTAAAATTACCTTACCAGATGGTTCTCCAAAGACTGTCACACAGATTAGTCAAATTCATTTATCCCCAAAAATTACCATTCAAATGTACTTTAAGTGCCAGATTTTAAGCTCAACTTGTTGTCAGTTCACAGACCATTGACTGATCATAAGTTGTTTGCCCTTTCATTCCCAACGAATGCTGGATACAGGACCTTTCAACTAGGAGAGTGATGGCTATTGCTCGAGATGTTACTGGGCTATACAAGCTTTTGCCAGCTGGGAAAAATAGCTCTCTTAAGAATAAAGATCTTGCAGATTATGCACATACTAATGTTTCTTTCAGTTCAGCATCTTTTTCTTCTAGTTGTATTGTGTCAGGTTTAGCTACCTTACATGCAAGACTTGGACACACATCTGCTTTCAAAATGCAGCATATCCCTTCTTACAATGATGTTCCTTCCAGTTTTTCTTGTGAAATTTGTGTGATGACAAAAATGCATAGATTGCCTTTCAAGAAGAGTAACATACATTCTTCTAACCCTTTTCATCTTGTCCACATGGACTTATAGAGACCTTACAAATTTGCAAATATCGGTGGGGCACATTATTTTCTCATAATAGTGGATGACTTTACTAGAAACACTTGGACTCACTTGCTGCAAACCAAGACTCAAGTAAAAGGGACCATTATTCAGTTTTACAATATGGTTAAAACACAATTTAAAACCAAAATATAGTCGATTGGAAGTGACAATGGGACTGAGTTTATCAACAGTTTTTGTCATGATTTTTTTGTTTCGAAAGGCATTTTACACCAAAAGTCTATTGCCAAAACACCACAGCAAATGAGGTAGCTGAGAGAAAGTATATACATCTCTTGAAAACTACAAGAGCCATCAGGTTTCAAGGAAGCCTTCCTAAACATTTTTGGGGTGAATGCATACTCTCAGCCACACACCTTATTAATCTTTTGCCAATGGAAAATCTAAAATGGAAGCGTCCATTGGAAAAACAATTTGGTACACCATCAAATTATCAAGATCTGAGAGTCATTAAGTGCTTATGTTTTGCAGCAAACATAGGGATTTCAAATAAATTTGAGTCCATAGCAAAAAAATGTATATTGCTTGGGTACACATTTGGTTTGAAGGGTTATAAACTTTATGATGTAACAACTAAAAAGGTCTTTCATATTAGAGATGTTGCTTTTTCAGAAACAATTTTCCCCTTTAAAAAGGACCACATTGCAACTTTCGATTTATAAAAACCAGTCTATTTTCTCCCATCCTATAGGCCCTTCTTTTATGCTACATCTGAAACTCACACTTACAAACACAACATCCCCTGTTCTTCCAATCCTATATCCACATCTATTTCTAATACTGATTCTGTTTTGCACAAACATGAAGTCTCAGTCCCTTCACCCTCTATTGTCCCAGAATCACATCCTTTTTTGTCCTTAGATTCAGCACCACCTTCTTTTTCCCAATCTCCTGATTCCCTTACCGGTTCAACTCAGTCACCTTCCTCTACAACTTTTTATATCTGCAAGAACCACCTCTTAGAAAGTCTCAAAGAGCTAAAGGACCCCTAGCATGGATGAAAGACTTTGTATGTCCACAACTAACAAATAAGAAAACAGCTGTCCCACCTTCTGCCAAACCTTCTACTTCTCATAGCTTTACAACTACATCATACCCTTTGTTTTCTTATGCAAATTTGGCACATTTTTCCCCTTCTTATGTTGTATCCCTTACAAAAATTCTATAAAGTCCAGAGCCCACTAGCTATGCAGAAGCAAAACTGTATCTAGAATGGGTAAAGGCAATGGAGATAGAGCTTGCTGCTCTTGAGCAAAATAATACATGACAATTGACCACATTGCCACCTGGAAAGAAGGCTTTAACCTCTAAGTGGGTTTATAAGACCAAGTTTAGGCTTGATGGAATCATTGAAAGACACAAAGCTAGGCTTGTGATCGGGGGTTTTGAACAAGTTAAGGACAAGGACTATAAGCACACCTTCAATCCAGTTGCTAAACTTACTACTATCAGGATGTTCATAGCTTTGGCAGCAGCTAAAGATTGGGATTTGCATTAGTTAGATATTAGTAATGCCTTCTTACATGGATTCATAGAGGAGGAAGTGTATATGCAGCCTCTACAAGGTTACTTTAAAGTTCTTCCAGTCCAGGTTTGCCAATTACAAAGGTCCTTGCATGGACTGAAATAGGCATCTAGGCAGTGGAACGTTGAATTAACCAAGTTTTTGCTTACAAAGGGCTTCACCCAATCCAAAAATGACTATTCTCTGTTCACCAAATAAGCTCAAGGCAAGCACACATTTGTCCTTGTTTATGTTGATGATTTGTTGATAACAGGAGATGACATTCACAACATTACTCTTCTTAAGAGAGATTTAATGCCGCCTTCACTATCAAGGATCTGGGTTTCACTCATTATTTTCTGGGCATTGAGCTTGCCAGATCAAGTCATGGTATCATATTAAATCAGAGAAAATACATACATGACATCATGTCTGATGCTGGCATAACTGGAGCAAAATCTGCCAAGTTTCCACTACCCAAAGGCCTTCATTTATCAGCAGAGATAGGGGAAATTATGGATGACTCGGGATAGTTTAGAAGGCTGATTGGTAGGCTATTATATCTCACCCTAACCAGACCTGACATATCTTACTCAGTGCAGCATCTAAGCCAATACTTGTAACAACCTAGGCAGCCTCATTATCAGGCAGCCCTGCACATTTTGAGGTACTTAAAGGGTACAGTTAACAAGGATCTTTTTTACTGAAGGAACAATGATTTGAAGCTAAGAGCCTTTTGTGATGCTGATTGGGGAACATGCAAGGACTCAGCCAAGTCCCTTACAGGTTTTTGTGTTTTTCTGGGTTCATCCTTGGTATCTTAGAAAACTAAGAAGCAGAAGACAGTTGCAAAATCCTCTGTAGAGGTCGAGTATCGCAGCATGTCAGCAACTAGCTCTGAGTTGGAGTGGTTGTCTCATCTTGTGGAGGACTTCTGTCTTGATCCACAACAGCCCATTGAGTTACATTGTGATAATAAGGTTGCCATGCACATTGCAGCTAACCCTGTTTTTCGTGAGAGGACAAAGCGCTTGCGGATAGACTTCCATTAGACACGAGACAAGGTCATGGAAAGCTCTATCAAGACTTCTCATGTTCCTTCACAAGAGCAGCTAGTAGACCTTCTTACCAAGCCTCTTGGAGAATT
>JAKOGI010001619.1:147500-206223 GCA_029747015.1 Carnegiea gigantea
CATCTACGACTTCAAGTGCATAATTGCGTTGGCTAAGAAAGAGACCCTAAGGGCCGCGGGCTATTTCAATACTGAGAAAACATTTCAAAGCACCAAGATCCTTAATACTGAAACAATCGTGGAGATACGCCTTACAAGCATTACAGGCATGTGTATCATTCCCAGCTAAAACAATATCATCCACATAGACAAGAAGAGCCATAAACACATCCCCCTTGCGATAGGTGAAGAGTGAGTAATCAGTATATGAATGGGTGAATCCATACTCACGAAGTTTGGAAGACTATTTGGCGAACCATTGTCGAGGAGCCTGACGCAGCCCGTAGAGAGATTTACAAAGCTTGCAAACCTTATTAGGAGTGCTGCAGGTGAACCCAGGAGGTAGAGTCATGTACACTTCTTCATTAAGATCACCATGAAGAAAAGCGTTATTCACATAAAGCTGGTGAAGCTCCCACCCCTTACTAATCGCAATAGTGAGGAAGCAACGAACACTAGTCATCTTGGCCACTGGAGTGAATGTCTCGTTATAGTCAAATCCCTCTACTTGGTGATCGCCACGAATAGCTCAGCGTGCCTTGAAGCGTTCAATAGTACCATCAGACATATACTTGACTCGATATACCCACTTGCAGCTAATGGGTTTCTTGTTACTGGGTAGATCTTGCAAACTCCATGTTTCATTCTTTTCTAATGCCTGTATTTCTGCCTTCATAGCATCTCGCCACCTCGGATCTTTCACCGCTTCATAGTAATGTTTAGGTTCTGTCACCTTAGTAATAGCCCCTAAGAAACGCTGATGCGAAACAGAAAAGTTAGTAGATGTGACATAATTTGCTATAGGATAAGGAGTACCTGAGGCGTCTTTTTGAAGAAGATGAGCAAGCGAAGGGGTCTCCGTGGTCAACGCATTGTAACACATAATCATCTAGATGAGCAAGTGGTTTGCGGTGTCGTATAGTCCGCATCTGAGTCGGATCAGAAGGCTGGGCTGATGGTTGCGAGCCGGGACGGTCATTGCAGGCAGTAGCTAGCAATGGGCTTGATCCAAAGCGAGGCAGTCACTCGAATGGGCTCTGTCTAGTTGTTGTCTTTCAAGGCCCATTTTAGGGGGCATGTCTAAGTGTGATGGGCCACATCCTGGGCCTGTTTGTTGGGCATCCGCTGCTGGGGCTGTGCCCAGACCATGAGGGATGTCCAGTCCAGATCTCTCCTTGTCTTCACGGCCTGCTACACGACGCTGGACTGACTCCAATTCACGCTCAGGCCCAGTATCGCTTGCAGGCTCCCTGATGTCGTGCTGGAAAGGGCCCAATTCGTTACCTTCCCTTCGGATGGGCTGGGCATTCAGGTCACCAGTATTCTCTTCAGGGCTTGGAGGCGCAAAATCAGTTACCACGGTCGTGGGCTGCCCCATTGGAGCCCGGTTGTTATTCGCTGTAGAATTCGAAGGGAAGGGATATTCGTTTTCACAAATATCACATCCCGACTCACAAAGACCTCTTGTGTGTCCAAGTCTTAAACCTTCCAACCTTTTTGTCCAAAGGGGTACCTAATAAATATGCACCTTCTTCTTCTTGACCCAAGTCTGTCTTTCACCCTTGGAATGTTGTGTGCATAACATAGAACCCCGAACACTCAAATCTCGTCATAAGAGGGTTGAGTTTTGTAGATTATCTCATGAGGAGTTTTGCCTTTAAGAAGTTTGGTTGGGGTCCTATTTATTAAATAGGCGGCCGTGAGAACACATTCCCCCTAATATTGTGTAGGAAGGTTTGCCTGGAATCGCAAGGCCCTTGCCACATTTAGGATGTAGCGATGCTTCCGCTCGACCCAACCATTTTGTTGGGGCGTGTCCACACAAGACCTTTCACGCAAAATGCCATTTTCATGATAAAAGGCTTGCATTGGCCCCGAAGTAAATTCTGCGCCATTATCGCTTCTAACCACCTTCACAGTTTTATGGAATTGGTTTTTAACCATGGCAATAAACCCTCTCAATTAGCTTGCCAGCTTCACTTCAATCTTTCATCAAATAAACCCAAGTGCCTCTACTTGCATCATCAACAATGCTAAGGAAGTAATGAGCACCACACAAAGATGTAGTACGATATGGGCCCCAAATGTCACAATGGATTAAATCAAAAATTTCTTTTGCATTATTGTGACTGATAGAAAACTTGCTATGAGTTTGCTTAGCTCGAACATAAATTTCACAAACATCTCCTTTTGTATTATCAACTACTCCTAATCTACGTGGAAGACAAGCTAGCACGTCACTTAACGGATGCCCAAGTCTTTTGTGCCACAAACATCCCGTGTGCACTGTGTTAACCATTCTTGACCGTTTGTAGTAGTAGACCCCATTCGTTTACTCACCCACTCCAATCAGAGCCATCAAAATGCGGTCCTGTATTACACAACAATCATCAAAAAATGTCACTGCGCAGTTTATTTCTGTGCATAACTTGAAAACTGATACAAGATTGCAATTCAACTTGGGCACAAATAGAACATTGTTCAACTTTATCCCAGTGTCTACAGTGACCGAGCCTCTTTCCTAGGCTATGGTGTGTGCTCCGTTAGGAAGCGCAACAGCTACAAGGGATATTTTTTCTAGGTTACTCATAACCGATATGTCCCTGACCATGCGACATGATGCTCCGCTATCGAGCATCCAGGATACTTTACCTGACAACCTCTCAGACCCGGCTTTAGGCGTATCGATGAGGCTTAAAAGCCTCTGGACTTGTTCAGCGGACAGGCCCGGGATTGAAACCTGGGCTGCTGTTTCTGGGCTGCTGCTGGCTACGGCTCCTAGACGGGAAACTAGGTCGTGCCTAGTGCTGCTTGGAGGACGGGAGCCCATTAGCGAATTTGGGCCTCCCTCATCTTCATGGCATGTCACGGCTGCTGCCCTCTCTTGCCCTCTGTCGCGACCTCCACCTCAACCACCACGGTTGTTCCGGCCGCCACAAGATCCGCGTCCACGTCCACGTCCGCAGGTCCCCCATCCCGGAGGATACCCAATAACCTCGTAGCATGCCGTTTCCTCGTGCCCATAGCGTCCACAAATTTTTCAACTTCCCTTTTCCACCATACCCGTGTGTCCTCTTATAGCAAAGGCCATGGCTGTGTCGTTCCGAGTATCACGAGACACCATAACTTGTCGATGATGTTCTTCTTGCTGAATCATATTAAAAATCCGATCGAGAGGAGAAAGAGGGTCGAGTGCCAGACTTTGACTTCAGATTGACGAATATATCTCATCGTCTAGACCCATTAGGAACTGGTGAGTCTTGTCTTCTTCGTGCATAATCATGATTTCTTTGCTGCTCGACATTTGCATCCCTCACATGTGCACACCGGTACTTTCACTAGATTATTGAATTCAGTCCACAAATTCACGAGCTTGGAATAGAAAACGCCAACACTCAAGCCACCTTGTTTGCAATTTGCCAGGTTAGCCTTTAGCTGATGGAGTTTGGGTGTGTTAGACATTCCATACCTTTTCTTCAAGTCGTCCCACATGGTTTTTGCCGTTTCCGAATATGCTACACTCATTCAGAGTTTTGGGTCGATGATGTTGAGCATCCATGAGCACAACATCGAGTTAACCATGTCCCATGCATGGCATTCCGAGAATTCGTCACCGCCTGTTGCCGCTGGATGTGTAAGCGATCCATCCATGAAGCCTAATTTGTTTTTCGCCTTTAGGGCTGTTCTGACAGCTCCTTCCCACAGATCGTAGTTTTGTCCATCAAATACTATGGCAGTTATTAGGACCCCGGGTCCTTCGAAAGGATGAAGAAAATATGGTGAATGTGGTTCAATTATGAACCTCTTCTTTCCACCGTCGCCCATGTTTTAATCACGTTCGAAGCACGAGTTTTGTTGTAGGCTCTGATACCATGATAAACTTAACAATGTTTATAATTTGAAGGAAGAGAATCGCTTTGGTTTATTGCTCATAAATCTCTCTTTCGCTTCTCTGAGTTACAGGGCTGCCTTATACATCAAAACATGAGGAAGACTCCTTAACCTAACCTATTAACCATATATTACAAGTGTTCTAATACTACTTGACTCAGAAAACTAAAATACCGAAATAGGAATAAATAATACAAATATATATCACAAAATATTTTCATTCCTTAACACAAGTCAATCTCATTTTGGGGCGTTCTGAGATGTGCTTGCAAGCCTCATAAATCTCAAGCCAAAGTCCCTCACTCTTAAACATGCAGTGATGATTTTTTTTTTTTTTTGGGGGGGGGATAGCTACATGCAGTGAATTGAATACTCATGACAATAGCCTCACATGACCTTGGATGATGCTGAACTCACCTCAGGTTCTTTCCCACCACAATTCACATCCTGTGCAGGCCAACAGTGTTCTCCTCCATTTGCTGGAACTCGAATTAGCTTTGCAATGATTAGTAAACCAGCGCACCTCCTGATATAATTCCAACGCCTCCATCGTTGCTTAGACCATCTCAGCACCATACTTTCAGAACAACATTAGAAATTAAGCATTTAAAAAAACAAATGCTGGCAATGATCAGCACCAGCTTCATAACAAAATACATAGGTGTCCCCCACGCCCAGCTCTTCCAAACCGTTGTTGACCCATAAACACTTGGATGAACTGGACAGAACAGAAGATAAGCCTTACTCAATTGGAAAGTGCGGACACAGAGCCATTTTTTTGTTTCTGCAAGACCCCCGAACTTTAAAGCAAGCTCATTTCTGATTTTAGTAATCATCCTCCAGCCCCATGCATGCCAACTCTGTGTTGTACCCTGTAAAACGTCATCTCTTGTCAACATATAGGATCTAGGCCAAGAAGTAAACACATTAGGGGTGTGTTCTAGTTTCCAAACAAACTTGCTACACATGCCTTCAATCACCTCAAGAGTATAGATAGGGAGCAGGGAAATCGAAACGCAAAAGGTTCTATAATACTAGATATAACAGCAAATTTAGCATTTAAACATGACATCGCAGAACCCTGCAGAAAGCAGTTCCACATCACCTTAATAGAACTTAAGTCCCCACGGGCAAACACCAAAATGTCATCAGCAAAAGCCAGGCTTACTAATTTCGACCTGCAACATCTTGGATGAAAATGAAAGTCTCCCTCCTTTTTAATATAGAAGAAAAGTTTATTAATGAAAGTCATATAACGTCTATATTGAAATTTGACTAGAATGTGTTAGGAAATTAATATCAGAATAACAGTATAGCGGAAGCGATAGGATGCAATAGAAAATCAGAAATTCAACCAATCACAAACAACAGAACAATAGGAAGAGAACAGGAACACAGGAATTTAACGTGGAAAACCCAATGTGGGAAAAACCACGGACGGCGACAGCACTAGAACAATTCACTACGAGCAGGAAAGTACACCACGATCACAATCACCTCAGTGATTCGATCAAAGAGCAGAATTACAATCTCTCTATTGTAATCTCTCACAAACGACTTTTACCTCTCAATGTGGTTATGAGTACTGAAGTGTTTTGAAACCTAGGCTTGACCCTCCTTTTATAGGGCCTGAAGAATAGGGTTTTTTCCCCTTCTTGGAAAAACCCTAGCCGCCGCAGAGGAGTCCTCCTTGAAGACAGAAACCCTAGCCGCATCCGAAAGAGGCGGCGAAAAGACACGTGGCACGACCGGGCCCCGTGGCACGGTCACCCCGTGTCACATGGCACGGCCGTGCCATATGGCACGGCACCCCCGTGCCAATTTTCTGTCCCTCTCGTCTTCGGCTCTTCGTCTTGGCACGCCCGTGTCTGTGCAGCATGGGCTCCCCGTGCCGATATTCGAGATTTTGGGCCATAAAACCCAACAATCTCCACCTTGGACCAAAATCTCCAATCTTCAACTTTCCGTCGCCGTCGTCCACCCCTAAGGGTGTTGCCCCCCATGGGGCTATGCCCCGCAGGGCCCTCAAATACTGCGAATACCAACTGAGTTCAAGCAATGCTTGAACTTAGCTCTAGGAGATGATTTATATGAACTTTCCTTCATATAACCTGTCACAGTAGATGCCTGCAAGACATAGAGGCCTCCTTGCCTCAAACCCTTCAGCAGAATCCTACTGCCCTTTGAGACCTTCAGACCTCCACCTTCAGCTGAATATTTGCACCCTTTGGATTCAAGGGTGCCCAACGAGATGAGGTTACGCTTCAAGTCAGGAACGTGACGAACATTCGATAAGGTCCTGACACCACCATCACGAGTCTTGATTTTAACAGTACCAATTCCAGTTACATTACATTGGGCATTATTGCCCATGTGAACAACAGTTGAATCAACTGGATCATATGTTGAAAACCAATCCTTGTGAGGACACATATGATATGTACACCCAGAATCAAGAATCCAATCAGAATCGCTCCCCCCTTCAGTAGAGGTAGCAAACAGAACGTCCCCATCAGAATCAGATTCAGCAAAGGAAGCTTCAGCAGGCTCCTGAGAATTATCTTCCTCTTTCTCCTTCTTCTTTTGCAGTTTCCAGCAGTTAGCAATAATATGACCCAATTTACCACAGTAATTGCAGGTCTTACCAGCATAAGGATTTTTAGACTTAGAACGGTTCTTACTCCTATTACCGTTCCCCTTTTCAGTTGCTGTACCCCTTACTGCTAATGCTTCAGCAGAATCATGAATGTCAAGATCAAACTTCTCTTTAGACAACAGGTTTGACTTAACATCTTCAAACGATATAGTATTAGAATTACTATATAGCATAATCTCCTTAAAGTGTTTATAAGAAGGGGGTAACGACACAACAAGTAAAATAGCCTTATCTTCATCCTCAATTTTCACATCTAGACTCTCCAAGTCAATAAGAATAGAGTTAAACTCATTCAAATGCTTTTGGACAGGGGTACCTTCAGCCATACGAAAGGTATACAACCTTTCCTTCAAACGGATCTTGTTGGCGAGACTCTTTGTCATGTAGAGTTCCTCCAGCCGAGCCCAAAGATCCACCGCAGTTGTCTTATCAAGCACCTCTCGCAAGACATGTGGTGCCAAGCACAACTGTATGGCTGAAACCGCTTTCAGCTCCAGTTCCTCCCATTCGTCCTCCGTCAACGACCCACGTCGCTTCTTCTGTTCTTCAGCCCATTGCTCATCTGTTGTCTTCTCGGGTTTGACATGAGGTCCCTTCAGAACCTTCCACAACCCGTGCTGAATGAGAACTGCTCTCATCTGCACCTTCCAGAGATTAAAACTAATCTCCCCATCGAATTTCTGGATATCTACCCTCATGATAGAAGACATCCTATAACCAAATCTCTGATACCACTTGTTAGGAAATTAATATCAGAATAACAGTATAGCGGAAGCGATAGGATGCAATAGAAAATCAGAAATTCAACCAATCACAAACAACAGAACAATAGGAAGAGAACAAGAACACAGGAATTTAACGTGGAAAACCCAATGTGGGAAAAACCACGGACGGCGACAGCACCAGAACAATTCACTATGAGCAGGAAAGTACACCACGATCACAATCACCTCAGTGATTCGATCAAAGAGCAGAATTACAATCTCTCTATTGTAATCTCTCACAAACGACTTTTACCTCTCAATGTGTTTATGAGTACTGAAGTGTTTTGAAACCTAGGCTTGACCCTCCTTTTATAGAGCCTGAAGAATAGGGTTTTCCCCTTCTTGAAAAAACCTAGCCGCCGCAGAGGAGTCCTCCTTGAAGACAGAAACCCTAGCCGCATCCGAAAGAGGCGGCGAAAAGACACGTGGCACGACCGTGCCCCGTGGCACGGTCACCCCGTGTCACATGGCACGGCCGTGCCATATGGCACGGCACCCCCGTGCCATTTTCTGTCCCGCTCGTCTTCGGCTCTTCGTCTTGGCACGCCCGTGTCTGTGCAGCATGGGCTCCCCGTGCCGATACTCGAGATTTTGGGCCATAAAACCCAACAGAATGATCATAAAATATCAAAATAATCTATATTTGTACAAAGTTAATGGTAAATATATATTTGATCAATTCTATACTTGCAGTACCATTCTTGTTACAAACTACATCCTTCAACTTTACTGAATCTTTCTCAATATCAGTAAGTTACATAGTGTAAGAACAAGTATCTATATCATATAATAAATCCTACTTGAAAAGAACTACCATCATGATCAAGTCATCTGGACTTCCTATGTAGAATCACTCCCAATCAAAACCAAAGAAACTAAAAGATAAAGATAAATAACTACACCTTAAAAAAATTAATCATAATCAACAATACTCTCTAAATGAATAAACTTACACAATAGAAGAGAGAAATAACTCACATATAAGGAGAGGGACAAAACTTT
Organism: Carnegiea gigantea; assembly: GCA_029747015.1. Classification (NCBI taxonomy): domain Eukaryota; kingdom Viridiplantae; phylum Streptophyta; class Magnoliopsida; order Caryophyllales; family Cactaceae; genus Carnegiea; species Carnegiea gigantea. The sequence goes on from JAKOGI010001619.1 coordinate 155,853, forward strand.
ATCAAGTGAATCCCGACTTTCACAAGGAGGAGAGAAAATTTATTAGAAAAAATGATAATACCACTAAATACTAAAGGATCGGAAAAAAAAATAAAAGGACCTACATGGAGTCACGGACTATAAAACCAGTACCAGCTGGAACAATTTTAAAACTATCGAAAAAAATAAACAGGGCTTACCACGAGCTGTAAGGCAAGTACGTACTACTTAAATTCATTGAATGAATTTGTTATTGTTCCGAATTAAGAATGTACTTGACTAATCAAATCCGAATTTAATTAATTAATTCATGTATGCAAACAAAAGATTTAAGTTGACTAGACTTTTTCAAAATGATGATATATATATGAAATAAGAATTGCAGTAGTTTTCGAGTGATGTATGGTGTCTAGCAGCGCTAGACAGAGACCAGCACAATCCATTAAAATATCATGGCCGCTTAATTTTAGCTTTTGACTACGTGGTACAGAAATGTTTGCCACTTTGTTATGATTATAATTTATAAATAATCCTTTTTTTCAATATTTTTTGCAACTCGAAAATTTTTTTTAAAAAAAAATATTCGTCAATGCTTATACGAAGATACAAATTCTTCGAATCAATCGTAACTAACTAACTATATTAACTAATATGCCGGCTTCTACAAGTAATTCGAAAAGAATGAAAAAAAAAAAAGAAAACAGAAAAAGGTCAAAGGTCGTTTTTCATGCCAATCGCAACGTTCATATTTGAAGGGCTACAACATGCCCCACGTCTCCATATACAAAATTATTTATATACTCCTTCATTTTTATTCTCTAAAAAAAAAAACTTATTTTTATTGTCCCATTTTATTGTCAATTTTTTTAAAAAAAAAGAACTAATAATATTTTCATAGGTTGAAAATTTATTCGTTACAATAAAAACTGCATTTAATGCTTTTTTTAAATACATTTTCGAATTTTGACTAATAAAATAGAACAAGGGAGTGTAAGATCAAATTTAGGTGAAAAATTGGCTTTTCGCAAATTCTACAGAAAAGCATTTGTATAATAGCTTATGACTATTGTCTAATGTTTTTTGTAATTTTTGGATTTTATTTTTCCATGTGCATAGCAGTTCATCATTACCATATTTTAACAGTTGTATAGATGATTAGTGTCTATTGAACGGTTTGATTATGCTTATAAGCATGGAGATCAGGTGGCTTTGTTTCTTGACTTCAACAAAAAAAGCTCAAAAAATTTAAGATTAGATTAAAATAAGTTCAAAAAAAAATTACATACATACGTGAAAAATGAAGTAAATTTGTCATTTTCTTCTATTCCATAGGCGTACTTTTATTTTTCCGGCTTCTTTTTGACTTCTTCTTTCTCTTGCTGCCATCTTTGATGGGTGTCTCGCTCAAATTATTGGTCCGGTACCGAATATAGTTTTTCCTCCAAGTAACGTAAAGATGGAGTGCAACTAGGTGTAAGATGTCAAAACGTCACATGGTTGGGCCATATCGGTTTTGGCAAGGTTAGAATGGATGATATCTATAATGGAACTATCACGACTACCCTCAAAACCTGCGTTTTGGTTTTCAATCTAAAATTATAATAGCTATATTATAAATTATGCATATCCATCTTTCATCTCAAATAGAATTTCACAATAAATGACTTTTCAAGGTGTAGAAAAAAAAAGAGAGAGATGGTATAACATAGGAAGAAACTCCTGTAAAGGTAAACCGGAAAAATTAACTCTGGAATAACAAAGGAAGTAATAGTCCACCCTGTCCCTAGGTCGCCTTCTTTGTATGTGAGTTGGATCTACACTTCTACGTACTACTTATCAAAGAAAAGATAAAATACCTTGAACTAGAATTTATTTTTATTTTTATTTTTATTTTCTTCTTCTAATATGAAATGTACGAATAGTACTTATAGTTTATACTTATTTTTATTCCATGTCTATGTTATTTCTACCGCAATATCTTTGCATGTGTTCATATAAAAATCTTATTATAACTTATATGAATCGTACTTATAGTATATATATATATATACTTAATTTTATTTCATATATTTATCATTTCTAATACAATACGACTTTTCAAATATGTATTCCATCACGGATTACGTTTTCCTAACCTCAGTATCCCTCCAGAGGACACTTATGCAAGAGTTGAATTGTCGATAATGGTAACGAGTTAATGACTATGATTGTATGAAAACCTCACTGACATGGTCCCCTCAGCGACTGGCAAACCCAGGCCATGAGCCTACCCTACACTGTTAATTTTGTAATGTTCTGAGTTCAAATTTCCAAAGCAACAATCAATCTCAAGATAAAAATAAAAAGCAATTTGTCCACATCCTTCTTTTGATAAATTTCTGGAATCCAGACCGAACCAATGGTCCACAAGCACACGTTGTAGACCCTATGCCTGAACGCTACAAGTCCAGCAAAGATTAGGCCAAAAATAATTCAAATGTCCGAATCATACCATGACTTTTCTATGGCAATAATATACTGTAAGGTCGTTTGGCTATGTTCTAGAAACATCCCCCCCCCCCCCCCCCTCTTTTTAATATTAAGACGATTTTTGTTAGTCGTTGCTTGTTCGTGATATGCATTATTCATGTCGCCGTTAAGCGTAACTATCACATTATCTTATTATTTTTTTAGAACATTTTGCGACTTTATTAAATGCAAATCTTACCTAAAATAAGATCAGATTATACCAATACAATTAGCTTTTACATCAACTCGTCATCATCCACTTAATAGCACTTTGATTGAAAATATCAAATATATGCAAAGCATTTCAACTCTCCTATCACTCACAAAAAGTTTATACAACATACCCTCAAAAGTCGATATGATTCCACTACGTATTTACTACTTTTTTTTTTTTTAATCATACTACATATTTACATATAATTACCATTATCTTAAACTAAGCATTAATTAAACCTTAAACCCTTAAAGTTCCATAACACAACCAGATTGAACATGCCCACAAAACTCCTCAGGCATATCAATCTTATTCCACTTGTAACTCTTCAAGTCTAACATATAACCTTCATAGACTCGTCCAATTTTTGGGGAACCAATCACCATAAGAGTGTCTCCATAAGTGATCACCCACTGTGAACTTCGGACCTCCGGTGGCACCTTTGCCACCACTCGCCACTTGTCACCCTGTTGGACCGCCACATCACCGCTTCGCCGACCCAGGCATGCATAAACCCTGTCGTCGGGGCCTGCAACGCACGAGCCCAGGGCACTGGTTTCGAGGAAGTCCTCGATCACCGGGCCCCACTGCCACGTGGCAGGGTCGAAGGCCTCGGCGCTTCTCTCGAAGCAACCCTGGTTCTCGGTCGGGTACCCGCTGATGACGTGGAACATGCCACGGTGGAAGATGACCTTGCACTCGTCACGCTCCTTTGCCATGTCATCCAGTGCGACCCACTTATCCTGTGCCACGTCATACAGGAGCGCGGACCTCAAGGCGTTCTTATCCTCATCATGGCCTCCAGCAACCAGGACCGTCCGATTAGTATCCGACGCACATCCAAAAAAAGACCTCTTCACACCGGGCATATCGGAGCCCCGCCGCCACTGACCCGACAAACAGCTATAAACATACACACTACTCGACGCCTGCAACGTGACCGGGTCCCACCCGCCCATCACCACAAGATCCGACCCAACTCCGACGACCCCACAAAAGACGGGAAGACCAGCGGGCAGCCCGGGGATTTCGGGCAGCTCGGTCCAAGTCCCCGAAACGGCGTCGGACGCAGTGAGACGATAAATGGGTCGGGTCGCATGCTGTTTAGCCTCTTGGTCCGGACTCGTATTCGGGTCATCGGACTTAGCCTGAGCCAAAACAATAACGGGTCGGGTCACACCGGATGATTTCCTCAGGCGACGGAATTCCGGGGATCTAATTTCAGATTCCCATGTTTTAGAGACCGAAATCGCTGTGGGGAGCTCTTGATAGGGGATCCGAATCAAGCACTCTCGACCCAGATCATCGATCAAACCCGGGATAATTGATTTCATATTTTTTTGCACACCCAGCTCGAAAAATCTAAAGTACACACCAGAAGAAATGACAATAAGCAAGCAAGCTTGCTGGATTAATTGGGTTTTCTAGAGATAGAGAAAGAGGAATTTGGGAAGAGTGATGAGAGAGAAGCTGGGGTAGTCTTCGCTTTATAATGGACGGTTCAGATAGAATGAAGTGGGGGCTATCGCTACTGGATTTGGATTTTTATGCTGTGGGGACAATAGAAAAGGGGGGTGAAAAGGGTGGCAAAGGGTTCTAGAAGCTAAAGTTTTAAATAATTAAAAAAAAGATTGGGAGTGATGTATAAGTCGGTGGCCACAGAAATAAATTTTTGTCAGCCGGGGCGCTTGTGATGCGAACGTAGGGAGGAGCAGAGAAAAAAAAATCGGCTCCGTCGTCCATTTTCACACTCATTTGTTTTCTAGTTAACGGTTTTAGCCATTATGCAGCAAGCCTAATAAAGTAATAATTGAATGGGGTTAAATCCCCAAAAAACCAAAAAAAAAGCACCCCGCGAATCCTATAAAGGATTTTAAATTAATAATCTCTAGATCAATTAAGGTAGCTTATGTATGATACTATATCAAATCCTTTTCTTAGATATCGAATCCTAATATAATATTATGTAACGCTCGCAAAAATTTGGATTAGGGTCGATTCGGGTTCGGTCAATTCAGACATTCAAATAAAAATTTCATATCTAGACCATGTCCGAATTGTATATTCGAACATTCTAACTGGGCCTGACCCCAAATTTGAATATCCGATTTTTCAACCCGAATGTTCGATTTCCGAACCTAAATATTCAAATGTCCGAATTTTTAATTTGAATCTTTGAAAATTTGACCAAAGTTATTATACGATCGAAACTGAACCTGAATATGAACCTAAACTTTTGATGTCCAAATTCAATTGTCTGAATTTTTAACCGAAAATTTAGAAAATTTTAGATTAAAATTGTACCTGAACTCAATTGTCCAAATGTCAGAACTTGATTGTCTAAGTGCCCAAATTTCTCCGAACCCAAATTGATCATAAAATTCAAACAACTTGAACATATGTAGAAATTCATTAAATTTTCCTAGAGGGCTCTATAGATAGAAAGAAATAAAGCCAACTTTAAGAATGTATTCATTATAAAATTCCAATTGCAGAAAATTTATGAAATCCTTCATCCTAAATAGCAAGGAAAAATTGTTTAGAGAAAAGCGAATCGAACTAAGCATCATGCTATCTTTCTTTATTTGCCTTTTTCTGATTTATTTCTTATTTTAAGCGAGCGAATAAATTGGAGTTTTCACTGTATCTATATACTAGACAAAGTACCGATATGAGTTGGTTTCAATGATTTGATGTTTATTTCTTTTATCAAAGTTTTTAATTCTTAATCTTTTTGGATTAAAAGAATTTTCTGAACTAGAACAATTCTACCCTTTGTAAAAGTTGGCGCCTGGCGCACAAGCCAATTTCGGTGGGCAAGGGAGTAGGGGTCAGCTCAGAGATCGTGCAGTGCAAGAGGCTCACGGGCAGCTCAGGCAGAGACTGCGAGGCGCAAGTTGCGCGCAAGTGCCAGTTGCTGGCAGATAGGGGCCAAAACTACGTCGTAGGATAGTCGATCATTGTACTGGCAGAGAAGAGGATGAAGATGAAAAGAGAAGGGCAAGGAAGAAAACGATAAAGATGAAGAAATTCAAGGAGAAGAATCCAAACAAAATGACAAGAGTGAGGAGAGAGAAAACGCGAGGACGAGAGAAACAGAAAAAGAGTTGCTGATACAAAAAATCAGTGGTTGGAAATCAAAATGGACTGGGTATTTTTTGGGGGGGCTTGATTTTATTGTATTAATTGATTTTTGTTTAATCAGTTTTGCTATTATAAACTAATTATTTAATTTTTAAAAAATATACAAATTCTTTTCTATTCAAACAAATGATACAATGGATCAATAATAATAATAATAATAATAATAATAATAATGCAAAATAAAAGAGTAAAATTATTTAAATAAGCTTAGTTGTGGGGTCCATAGGTATTATTTCATGTAGTGAGGCAAAGTGATGAACCTTGCATTGGAAAGGTGAAAGTTTGTGAGCAAAAAATTAGCTCAGAAGCTGACATCGAAATAGTAGGCCACCATTGGTGAGTAAAATTTTGGACTCACTATTGTACATACCCTTAAAGTTTGAACATTACGGGATCAAAAAATTCCAGAAATGTATTTGACAAATGAGGTGGCTTAACCATCTCATATAATGGTGCATATTTGATATCTCTTGATCGCGTTAAATGTTTGGGTTGTTTGTAATTTTAACTTGGCTAGTAATATTCCTTATTAGAGCAAATACAGCGGTAGGCGCGCTAGGAGCAAAAGGAGGAGAGAGAGGGATGTGAGGCGAGGCAGCAACTCCAACGAGAGCCTCATGCCTCGGGCCTCACGGGGAACCTCGGCAGGCCGAGGTAACTCGTGTGATTTTTTTTGTTTTTTTAATTTTTTTATTAGTTTTTTTTTTAATTTTAAAAATAAAGTTGTGTGTTATGAAGTGTATTTATAGGTATTATTTTATTGTTAGATGTAGGATTTATAGATATTATTTTATTTTGTGAGGGAAAGTGGTGAACCTGTCATTACAGAGAGTGAGGATTGTGAGGCAAAAAGTTAAAGAGATGGCTGACGTGGCAGTGATAGGACCTGACTGGTGAGCCAAAAAATGGCTCACCATTGTTCTTGCTCTTATTGGCTTGTTAAATCCAACAGAAATAAGCCCACTGCATCATTATACAACTTGTATTATAGGCCAGGGTCTATGGACTACAGCATGACGTGTTTTTTTTTTTTTTTTTGGGTGTTATTTTGCTTTTAGTTTCACGCACTTTCTTCACCATTCATTTCGCGCTATACATTTTCTCGCTCATCCGCTTCAGTTTCCTTTGTAGTATTGGCTTCGCTCTCATGGTTTCAAACTTCTCTCTTCAATTTTGAGCTCCTTTTTGCTCAATTGTTGTTGTTTTTAATTGTGTGAGTAGAAAGTTTTACTTTGATCCGATTTTGAAGATAATTTGGTGATTTTTCACACTAATATTTGTTCTTGATTGTTCTACCGCAAGCTGAGATTCTCTCTAGTCATTCCTCCTTCTTTTCTTGAAATTTTAGGTTTTTCTATTTATTTTTTCATTGATTTTGCATGCAATTGTTGAAAGTGTTATTTTCGGTATGATTTGAGTGGAATTTGGCGATTGTTCGCTTATGAATTTCTTGAATTATTGAGGTACATTCTATTTTATCATTTTGACCTTAGATTTTCAAGTACTTTTGTTCGATTTTTAAAATTTTAACTCTAATATTCGAAATTGTTATTTTTGGTTTAGTTTTATGAGAGTTTGGTAAATTTCCACAATGATCTTCTCTTTGATTTTGGAACATAACCCTTTTTTCTCTCTCGTCATTCACTGTTCTTATTACTTTGATCTTTAGATGGTTCAATTTGCATATTTTTTGATGTGTGTTTTGTAGTTGTTCTCAATATGCCTTTTGGTGTGATTTTAGGGTTTTTACAGATAAATTCTATAGGTTTACTAGTTTGGAGAAAAGGAAGTTTTCTTTGTTGAGATTGATGCTCTCTTCGATGTAGTTGAACATTCTATTATATGCTATTCAACATTTTGTCATGGAGTTGAGCGTTTCAATTTGTCTCATTTTTCGGATTTCAAAAATTTTAAAGATACTGGCCTACGACTACTCTGTGTTGGGACTCAGGCTTGTAATCTAAGCGCTAGCATTATTGTGCTAGTGACTAATAACCAGTTATATCAAATGCGTACAACCATAAGTCAAACTTACCATAGAATAGAACAAGTAGCAAACTAACAATAACTAGTTAAGTAGCAACAAAACATAGCTTCGTGTCTCCCCCTTTTGAGAACTTTTCCCATTCATCTACAGTGCAAGCATTGAAATTTGGCTGCTTACAATTGGTTGTTTCTTTTGTAGGTTTTTTTTTTTGGGGTGGGGGAGAGTTGGTATTTTTAGAGCATTTCCAGTATGAGTTATAAAAATTGAAACATAGACTTATCACATCAGCGAAAGTTCTATTTTTCTGAAACTTACATTTCATAATTTTTTCCACCAATGAAATTCATTCTTAAATAATTAAATTAAATATTTGTTATGAAAATTACCTCATACACACAATATTTTTTTAATCAGTTAAATAATATTTATAAGGAAAATAAAAAATAAAAAACAAAAAAATACACAAAAAAACAAAACAAATGGAATGAGGGGAAAAAATGATGCCCCATTCCACCTCGCGTGCCTCCTCACGTATCCAAATGTGGCTACAAACATCGAGTTCCATTTTTTTGGAAATACTTGACCCCACCACTGAAACTTATTTCAGTAATTGCGGATGGCCTTAACATTACATTTTGACCCTAAAAAAAAAAAAATTAAATAAAAGTATCTAACTAAATGTTGGCTTTTATCATTTTAAATTTATGTTTGGTCAAATCCAACTTGAACGTCATAAATGTCGTTGAAAGTTTATATTATTCACTTTAAAAAGAAAGGGAAAAAAAGTAAGGTTGATGATTTTATTTAACTTTTCATCTTCAATTTTTCCTTCCCTCTTGTCTATCGTGGATAATGATTAGGGCCAACAATTACGATAAGTTGAACTAAGTTCTGCACGAAATCAACTACAAAAATAAATTTTTGTCACTTGCTAATTATATATAAACTAATGAGTCATTTTATCTATTATTAATTGATTTTAAGTTGGAATCTTCCTTAAATTTGTATGTATGATTTGTTCATTTTAGATCTGATTTATATAGTATTAAAGACGATACAGATCATGTTTAGCAAATGGCTTTTTTAATGAATTTTGGGCATTAAAAAAGTAGCTTTTTAAGGAACTTTTGGCTTTTAAATCTAGTCAATAAGCTATTTTATGTGTTTGACAAATTAGCATTTCATAATACCTTGTTATCCAAAAAGCTATTTTTAAAAGGGTAATTTGAATAGCTTTTTGTGATGGAATTTTTGAGAATTAGGGTATGTTCGTTTTCGGCATTTTGGAGGGCAGTTAGTATATTGAAGCAGGTTGGAGTAGTTTGAAATAGGTTTGACTCGCGGTTGGCAGATTAGAGGGAGTTGAAGCAGGTTGAAGTAAGTTGGAAGTAGGTTTGATTTGTAGTGATTTTTCGAATGTTATGGTTATCGATGATTATTATATTGAATACTTTATATTTTTGTAAAATTAGTTCATAATAAATTTACGAAAATAATAAAACAGAAGAGTTGAATGTTATCGTAATACATTAGTGTAAACATTAGTCTTTGATAACTATATGTCTTTCCTTATAACAAACAATAATATATATTAGAAGCTTAACGATTTTACCTCAATATTGAAATCATCATATCAATTATTCCATCTCTACATTAATTGTTTGCTTGTTTCGTCCATCATACAACCCAATGTTGGGGATTGTTGTAATTATCGTCCATCATGCATTCAGATGAAGTTGTGTAGTTCACAACACGATATAATTATATCAATTTATCGTTATCGACTTAGCTGAGGTATTTTATCGTTTAAGATCTTCTAGGTATTTTTTACTATTCCAGACATTCTCTCGATGGTTGACCGGAGTGAAGAATTACAGAAATTGAAAGCGTCTTGACGTCTTTATCCCAGTAGGTGGCTAATAATCTTCAAAATCTGGAAAATGATAGCGCCTCCTATGTCCATATATGGGGCTAAATATCCACCAGTGTTTGGATATGCTGAATTAACTGAATAGTATTTTTCTACTTGTGGCACAATAGATAAGAATAAGATTTGTGTGAACTAAATTAATTTAGGCTAAGAGGCCAGTGAACAAATTCAAGGTTCACTTTCAGGGGGTGCGAAAAGTAAGGTATGTCGAAGAACTTTGCTATCATGCGCTCTATCTTCCCACCCAGCATTGATAAAAGCAAACATCAAGTTTATTACAAAGCAATGTCATAGTTCAGCAAAATTTGAGCACGACTCAGTCAAATCTGGCTTGGTCAAAGCTCAGCTCGTATTTGCACCCGGTGTTGCTTATCAAGTGAAGCTAAGCGAGATCTCCACTAACTCGAATAGGCTCCAACCTTGTATTTATGTTCGAGCTGTTTGGAGCGAATTTGAGTGGGTTAGAGCACATTGGAGCATATTAGAATAGGTTTGAGCAGATTTAATTAGCAGTTAACAGGTTAGTAGGTTAAAGTAGATTTAAGCATGTTGGAGCAGGTAGCAAGTGTAAGATGTTGAAAACAAACACGCCCTTAAGTTTTTTTTTTCCAATCATATCTTTTTTAAAATAGCTAATTTCATCAGAAAAATTCCAAAAAACAGTTGATATAAACTTCTAATATAAACAATTAACAATTAATCTAATCGACTAATAATTAATTATCAAATAGAAATTTTTTTTTGATAAGTCCAAATAGGATCTTAAACCTACTTTTCCATCAGCGATGATTAATATATGTAAAATCTCATAAATTAGCTGAAGGCATGAAAAGATATTATGACACTTGAGTAGCTCAAAATTGAAAGGAAAAAGAGAATTCAAAACGGAATTGACATCAATTAAGATTCTGTGTGTTCGTGATCAATCAATCTCGATCGTCCTTATGAAGTATGAGCTATCAGAATCCGATTGGAATATCAAGGCTTCTTAGTTCATAGCCTTATCGAATATGACACGTGTTCAACTGATATGTTCCATGATATTGACGGTTGTTTGTTCAATCAGAACAAATACAATGCTTTCAAATGTAATTTAATTATCGGTCCATGGGAATTCGCAATATGTCCCCTTTGCTCTGATTTTTTTATGTCAGAATACAAAGTAAGCTGGCATGCGGCCACGCGCATGTATTCCATTACGGATACATACAAAGACAGCAATTAGATTTATTTTTCTTTTTAAAGGGGGATCTCATTATGAGTTAGTATTTATCTGTTTTCTTATTATTTAGACCTGTTTTTTTTGTTGAGAAGAAATGAGTGAGTAAAAAAGAAGAAAAAGAAGTGAGTACGAGTAGATAGGAGTGATTTACTATATGTAAGAGTAAGAAAGAGTAGGAAGAAGTGAGAAGAAGTTGAATAAAGTAGGAAAGTTGATATAAGTTATGTATTTTATTTTTTAATGTAATATTTTATTTGTGATAATAATCACCGATAATAAAAAAATTTTAGACGGAAAAAAATATTTTTCTGTGTTGACTGGGGTATGAATTATTGTCTCGTGGCTGTTATTGCCCAAAAAAAATTGTAATTTTTGTTATTTGTAAAATAAATTATATATGTATTTTTTTCCTATATTAACCAAATTCGAACAACAAAAAAAATACATATATGTTCAGGCCCTATTCTTTTTGTTGGTAAATTCAAATTTACCAACCTCAACCAACTTCAACCTACATCAACCTACTTCAACCCACTGCACGAACTTCATGCATTTCAACCAATTTCAATCCACTTCCTACTATTTTAATCAACTTTAACCAACTTTCACCTACTTCAACCTACTTGGACCAACTTTAACCCACTTCAACCCACTGCACGAACTTAATAAAAAATACTAACTTTAACCCATTTCAACAACCTTCAACCCACTTCCACCCACTTCTCACGATTTTAACCAATTTCTCACTATTTTAACCAACTTCTACTCATCATACAAAGAAAATTTTAACCCACTTCGACCAACTTAGCCCACTTCGACCTACTTCAACTAAATTCAACCAATTTCAATCCACTTCAACCTACTTCTCACTATTTTAACCAACTTCTACCCATTATACAAAAAAAAATTCAACACATTTCAACCGACTCCAGCCCACTTCAACCTACTACAGCGCACTTCAACCCACTCCATAAATTTCAATTTTAAAAAAAAAAAATATCAACTTCAACCTACCTCAACCAACTTCAACTAATTTTTCACTATTTTAACCAACTTCTACCCAGCATACAAAAAAATCAACCAACTTCAATCTACTTTAACCTACTTCAACCGCCTTCCATCTACTTTAACAAAAAATGCCCACTTCAACCTACTTCAATCAACTTCTACTAATCTTAACCAACTTCACCCATTTATCAACCCATATATTTCAACTTCACTCATTTATCAACACAAAGAGAAAAAAATTTAAGCATATCTTTTATATACAAAATCAAATCCAAAATATCTACCAGTCACAAAAAACTAATATTTGCTTAACAACGCAGAAAAAAATTATTATTTCTCAATTTATATAACAAAAATTACGTCGTCTATAATTTTCGGTATGACTAACAAATATTTTCATAATACCCGAAAAATAAATAAAACTTTTCATAATTGTTATCAGATTATTCGTACATACAATCACATAAATTATAAAAGTTTTCAAAATATGAAAAATAGTAGTAATATGTAGGAGTGAGAGTGGGTGGGAGTTGAAAGGAGTGAGTTTTTTTTTTTTTTTTTTTTAAGGCGTGGGAAGATGTGGAAAAGGGGGGAAGAAGTAGGTGAGAGCGGAAATGAGTGAGATGAGTCTATTAAACCACTAAAAGAACAAGGCCTTAGTTAATTGAAACATACAATTTCTTCATTTTATTTTTATTTTCAAAAATATTAATTTTTTAGTCTCATAATTTCGCGGAAGTTTACATTTTCCAAAAAAATTCAATGTTCTTAGTAGTTGAAAACATGTTTAATAATAAATGCATTTAATATTTATTTTTACGTATTTCTAAACTTGATAATGAATATAGGATGAAGGAAGATAATTTAGATAATAAATACATACATTTATTTCAATAAATATTTATATTATACATGCATTGATTCATGCATTGAACCCCTCCTCCCCCCCCCAAAAAAGAACACTTGCAAATAGGCACACACGATCAAACAATTAGCATCAAAATTAGGGATAAAGCACTGAAGACTCTTTCAATGTCATTAGTAATATCATTTACTGTTTCAATGCCACAGATCAAGGACATTGAGCGTTTTGAGTGAAAGACAAAAGCTTAACTTTAATATATTACTAAACCAGATTATGATTAGTCAAGAGAGTCTCTTGAAGTAGATTACTGGAGCAGCAACTGTAGAGAATGGAAGTGCAACAATTCAAGAAGTGATAAGAAGTATGAAAAAGAACAAAAAGGTCTGCACTTATGCATTGGTGGAAGGGATTGATCCGTCAATTATTTACAAGAGACCAGTTCAAATCTTGAATAATCTGAACTAACTTCAACAAGTGAGGAGGAGTGAGTGGCTGTATCTATCTTTTCAATTATGTAGAACACTGTGGTAGTCTCAATCCAATTAAATTCTTTTAAGATTTCATGAGCAAATTGATTACACTGACAGCCAATTATTTGTTATGCTTGGCTCCTCATAATATACTAATATTGATTGTGAAGAATGGATAGGGTGCACATGCATGAACATGATCCGCATTGTCCAAATCTGCCGTCTGATCTTGTTCATAAAGAAGTCCAAAACCAAAAATGAAATCAAATAGACGCCCCAAAGAAAGGCGGGCAAGTGAAACTAACAGCGGTTGAGGACATGTCATACACTTCTTAAGGTCTCGTCATCGGCATGGTATGTGTTGCATCGCCATCGCCATCGGCATGGGATGATGAAACCTCTTAACAAAAACGACCAACCCACGTCCATTGTATTCTATAAAATTGCAAATTGTTTTTTTTTTTTTTTTGGTGTAATGAAGGCAGAAAAGTTTCTGTAAATACGATTCAAATGGACAGATAAAAAAATTCGTACCCACCTAAAATTCGCAAAATTCGCCTCAATGGGTATGAGCATGAGTGGTAAAAATGAAAAAAAATAGTATGGGGCAGATGTTGCTAAAATGCATATGGGTATGGGTATAGGTCCTACCCGTCCCATACCGGTGCCATACCCGTTTTATCCATACCCACCCCGTATCCACCCTATATAAACCTGTACTCGTTTCTTTAAACTTCTAATTTGTTACTTATATTTATATATTTTGCTAGCTATTTTGAGTTATATGGTATTCAAGAGTTCGGCGAGATATTTTGTTAGGAATTGTAATTGTCAAATGTTAATTTATTGCTTTAATTGACAAACTTTTAATTGTATTCGACATAATATGATATGTTGTTAGAACCCTGGGGTTAATGTGACATATTTACTATTTGATGTCCAATATAGATATAAAATGAGTTTAATTCTTTTTTGTCTATACATATCCGAATAAAACCCACATACCTGCTATATCCAGTGGCTATAAGTATGGGTATTAATTTTGAAAATGGATATGAGTGAGAGTACGGCTAAACCCACCTCATTGCCACTCCTTCATTCAAATTCAGAGATCTGACAGTAATTTTTAAAAATTTACCAATTGAATAAATTTACACCTCAGACATGCAAGTTGGTTTTTGAAAGTATAATTTTTGAGAAGGTAATGGAGCATAATAGAGTAGATATAGATTGATGATCTCAGTGGAGATAAGATGTGAGAAAACACGAGTAAATCATAGGCATATTCTTAGCATTACTATTTTTCAAAGCAGTCTCAAAATAAAGTTATACCCAGAATTTTTATTTGCTTGTCTCATTGATTCACTTTCAATAATTGGTCTATATTTAAAATGCTATGCTCCCACTCTAATCCTAATGAATTAGAGTTTGACTTTAATTTGTTAACTTAATTTTTCATTATGTAATTAATTAATAGGATTATAATTAGGACATTTAACGAAAGCACAACATTGAGACTGATCATACTTAAAGTTTAGCAATAAACCCATTTCACTTACGTGATAACAATTAATTAATATAGTGGGTAAAATTTCTCGAAATTGTTGCCAAAACATTGAGTTTGACCTACAGTTACATTGACCTTTGCAAGTGCTTGTGCATAGGCAATTAATGCTCCATGCGTGCTTAGCGTTTAATTTGGTGTCAATTAACCATACACATAAGCAAATGAATGTGCAAAGACGAGTATACTGACAACAAAATTTTTGAAATATTAGAAGTTTCAATATTACTTTTAAGTTTGATCTCTAGACATTTCATCCTTTTTTTCCTATAAGAAAATGGAAGTTAGTTCCAGTCTGTCGTGAGGGTCTCAGAATCTCCAATTTAATTTTCATTGATGATTTGCTACTGTTCACCGAAACTTCGGTGGAACAAGTCCATGTTGTCAAAGAATGTCTTCAAGTATTCTGTCATGCCTCGGGCTAAAAGATAAGTCCGGAAAAATCGCAGATCATTTTTTCGTCGAACATGAGCCAATCCAAGGCAGATAGTATCAATGAGACCATTGGTATCTCGAAGACGGATGATCTAGGCAAGTACTTGGGTGTTCCCACTCTGTCATGCAGAGTTACTAGAGCGACATTTCAATATATTATTGACCGGGTGGATAAACAACTCACTGGATGGAGGACAAAGTGCCTTTCGTTAGCGGGACATATCACGCTTATCAAGTCTACCCTCCCTTCCATACCCGCTTAGCTGAAGCAACATTGTCACCTTCCAAAAGCAATTTGCGATGAGCTTGATCGGAAGGTTCGTTGCTTCTTGTGGGCAGGCACAAACAGCGAGCGCAAACCACACGGTCCACACCTTGTAGCATGGCCCACGGTCACAAAATCCATGTTAAAAGGAGGTTTGGGTATAAAGCCCATGAGGAGGCTTACTTCGACATCCATGGCTAAATTGGGATGGAAAATGATTCGAGAGCCCAATTCATTATGGGTGAGGGTGTTGAAGCACAAATATTGTAAAGGAACCCGGAGTGTTGACATGTTTATGAGTCACGACTGGCCCTAACCCATCGAATGCATGGAAAGGTATTTATGAAAACTGTTGGGAACGTCACACATGAGTAAAGAAGTCCCACATCGGGAGTTTGAGAAGAAGGGTCATGGTATATAAGTCAAGTGGGCTACTCCTCCTATTGCCAATTGGTTTTAGGATGGAACCTCACTTGGACTTGTTGCCATGGACCTTAGTTGAAGTGGGCTCCCTCCTTGGATCTCCCTAACAAGTGGTATCAGAGTTTTGGTTATAGGATGTCTTCTATCATGAGGGTAGATATTCAGAAATTCGATGGGGAGATTAGTTTTAATCTCTGGAAGGTGCAGATGAGAGCAGTTCTCATTCAGCACGGGTTGTGGAAGGTTCTGAAGGGACCTCACATAAAACCCGAGAAGATGACAGAAGAACAGTGGGCTGAAGATGTAAAGAAGAGACGTGGGTCGTTGACGGAGGACGAATGGGAGGAACTGGAGCTGAAAGCGGTTTCAGCCATACAGTTGTGCTTGGCACCACATGTCCTGCGAGAGGTGCTTGATAAGACAACTGCGGTGGATCTTTGGGCTCGGCTGGAGGAACTCTACATGACGAAGAGTCTCGCCAACAAGATCCGTTTGAAGGAAAGGTTGTATACCTTTCGTATGGCTGAAGGTACCCCTGTCTAAAAGCATTTGAATGAGTTTAACTCTATTCTTGTTGACTTGGAGAGTCTAGATGTGAAAATTGATGATGAAGATAAGGCTATTTTACTTGTTGTGTCGTTACCCCCTTATTATAAACACTTTAAGGAGATTATGCTATATAGTAATTCTAATACTATATCGTTTGAAGATGTTAAGTCAAACCTGCTGTTTAAAGAGAAGTTTGATCTTGACATTCATGCTGATTCTGCTGAGGGATTAGCAGTAAGGGGTACAGCAAATGAAAAGGGGAACGGTAATAGGAGTAAGAACCGTTCTAAGTCTAAAAATCCTCATGCTAGTAAGACCTGCAATTACTGTGGTAAATTGGGTCATATTATTGCTAACTGCTGGAAACTGCAAAAGAAGAAGGAGAAAGAGGAAGATAATTCTCAGGAGCCTGCTGAAACTTCATTTGCTGAATCTGATTCTGATGGGGACATTCTGTTTGCTACCTCTACTGAAGGGGGGAGTGATTTTGATTGGATTCTTGATTCTGGGTGTACCTATCATATGTGTCCTCACAAGGACTGGTTTTCAACATATGATCCAGTTGATTCATCTGTTGTTCACATGGGCAATAATGCCCAATGTAATGTAACTGGAATTGGTACTGTTAAAATCAAGACTCATGATGGTGTTGTCAGGACCTTATCGAATGTTCATCACGTTCCTGACTTGAAGCGTAACCTCATCTCGTTGGGCACCCTTGAATCCAAAGGGTGCAAATATTCAGCTGAAGGTGGAGTTCTGAAGGTCTCAAAGGACAGTAGAATTCTGCTGAAGGGTTTGAGGTAAGGAGGCCTCTATGTCTTGCAGGTATCTACTGTGACAGGTTATATGAAGGAAAGTTCATATAAATCATCTCCTAGAGCTAAGTTCAAGCATTGCTTGAACTCAGTTGGTATTCGCAGTCATTGAGAAGCCCTGCGGGGCATAGCCCCATAGGGGGCATCACCCCTTGGGGTGTGACGACGACGACGGTAATTGAAGACTGGAGATTTTGGTCCAAGGTGGAGATTGTTGGGTTTTATGGCCCAAAATCTCGGGTTTAGGCACGGGGTGACCATGCTGCATGGGCACGGGCGTGCCGCGACACAGAAGACCGAAGAACAGAGCAGACAGAGAAGTGACACGGTGTGCCCGTGCCATGTGGCACGGTCGTGCCACATGGCACGGCACGACCGTGCCGCCCTGGCACGACCGTGCCACGGGAAATTTTCTGCCGCCTTAAAGTGGCGGCTAGGGTTGCGCTTTGGTGACGGTTTTTGGAAGGCGGCAGCTAGGGTTTTCAAGGGGAAACCCTACCTCACAGACCCTATATAAAGGGGGTCTAGGGCCTTGTTTAAAAACACTCCAGTATAGAAAACACATTGAGAGAGTGAGGTTATTTGTGAGAGAATACAATTGAGAGTATTGTAATTCTGCTCTTAATCACTGAAATGATTGTGGTGTACTACTCTGCTCATAGTGAAATTTGTCGGTGTGCTGTCGCCGTCCGTGGTTTTTCCCGATTTGGGTTTTCCACGTTAAATCTCTTGTCTTCTTATTTCTGTTTTCTGTTATTCACTTGATTTCTGAATCTCTAACTCATCCTATCGCTTCCGCTATTGTTGTTGCTCTAATATTTTTTCCTAACAAGTGGTATCAGAGCCAATGGTGCGTTCGGCTATGTAACAAAAAGGTGTGGCATGGTGGACCCCATGGACGAGCTTGGTGAAATGACACGCAGGTGTTGATCGAGCGGTAATACGTGTGCTGCAGCGTGGCTCGATGGTGTGGATAAGCTCTTGATGGGTGGCTTGACACCTTGGTAAAGGCTTCCGCTCAAGGGGGAGCTTGTGCACTCATGTGTGAGGGGGAGATTGTTGGGAACGTCACACATGAGTAAAGAAGTCCCACATCGGGAGTTTGAGAAGAAGGGTCATGGTATATAAGTCAAGTGGGCTACTCCTCCTATTGCCAATTGGTTTTAGGATGGAACCTCACTTGGACTTGTTGCCATGGACCTTAGTTGAAGTGGGCTCCCTCCTTGGATCTCCCTAACAAAAACAAATGGATCTTAGACAAGGGCATCACGCATTCCATTGGGAATGGCCACTAGACGCTATTTTGGAAGCATCGATGGGCATCCAGACAACCTTCGGTAGTGGTGGCAAATCAGCTGGCGCCGACGACGGATCAATGGCGGACAGTCACTGAGTATTGGCAGTCGAGGTCAGGATGGCGATGGGGGGCTTTTGAGGGACTACTTCCTGCTGATACGCTGAACCGAATCGGAGCCATGCAAGTCTACCCAGACGCAGGAATTCATGATGACCTATTCTGGTGAAAGACAAGCGCGGGATTATTTTCTTTAAAATCAACACTAGAAATCCTGGATGATGGGAGTCCGGTTACCGATCATGGGAAATGGAAAACAGTTTGGAAACTAGAGGCACCTCAGAAGATGAAAGTCTTTATATGGATTGTCCTACACCGAGCTGTGTTAACCAATGAAAATAGAGTCAAGAGAGGGTTCGCGTCAAACCCCAATTGCTTTACATGCCCAGATAGTGTGGAGGATACCAATCACATATTAAGGGACTGCATAGTAGCCCGTGATATATGGCGCTACTTCGACCAAGCAGGGCAAGGGACACACGATCCTAGCCTGGAACTAGAGGAGTCGATTATCCACAATATAAGTTTCCCAACACACGATACCCACTGGCCTATGAAGTTTGCGATCATTATCTCGTGGTTGTGGCGATGGAGAAATGATAACTGTTTCCGTAGATCCTCTTTTATTCCTTTGGGTAACATTTGATATCTATTCATTAAATTCGAGGAGACAATCAAAGCAATGTCTGTAGTGGAAAGGTGGTATGGTCAGACTAAACAAGGCAGACAGAAAATTCTATTCGGCTGGGAACCACCTCCGTATGGCTGGGTGAATTTAAACACGGATGGAGCTTCAAGGAAAAATCCGGACATTACAGGGAGGAGGAGGCACCTTTCGGAATTGGAAGGGTGAATGGCTAGGTGGTTTTGTCCAAGAGAATGGGAGTTTGTTCCTCGGTCAGAGCGGAATTACGCGTAGTGCCCCGTGGCTTACTACTTGCGAAGGAAAGGGGTTTTAAAAAGCTTGTGGTGAATGTAGACTCCATCATTGCAGTGGGGTTACTAAAGGAGAGTGTTGTGTACAATGCCAGGCACTATGCGACTATTGAGAGATGCAAAGGACTATACAAGTCACCGGAATAGGAGGTGGTAATCTCTCATTGTTATCGAGAAGCAAATCAAGTTGCAGATGTGTTGGCCAATATAGGTGTAGAGCTAAATTGTGATTTTATTTTATTCAATGAGCCTCCTAGGGAGGTACTAGCCTCATCGTATGCAGACCAGGTTAGGGTGAAATCCCCAAGATTAGTTGTGAATCAATAAACGAACTTTCTAGGGCTTGGTCCCCTCTTCTGCACCAAAAAAATGTTTAGTTTTCTTCAGCCTATTTTATAAAACGAGTATCTTTTTTTAATATTTTAAAATGTTAGAAATGTCTAAATAACAAAATTCGAGCAAGTGGATATGGAAACATAGAAGGATATAGATATATATTAGAGATTATAAAAGGCAAGATTAACAAAATAATAGTAGGCACAAGATTTTTTACATGAAAACCCAAATCGGGAGAAAACCACGAGCAACAATAACGACACAAAGATCCATTATGATAGGAATGAGTACAAAATAATCTAAAAGGTGATTCAAAAGAGACCGATACAAAAAAGAGATGAAGATGTTAAACTGACACCAAGATCAAAAAAATAAAATCTCTTAAACTCTCACTTAAGAAAAATGTGGAATCGATGAGGCAACATTTGACTCACAAATGCCTTATAAAATGATCATGAAATGGACATGCCTAAAGGCACTTCCACAATAAAGGAGGATATACCAATGGTCGAGTCATAATTTACCCAATAAAGAGCCATAAATAAGATGAGTAATAAAGAGAATTATTCTCACATAACATCCTCTTAAAACCCTTGAACTCTTGTAATAAATTCCAAGAGTAATTAGCAAACACTCACTCAACCATTGCAAAAAAATAATGGAGTAGCATAGCAGCCCAACAGACACAACATACATGCCACCGAACGTGGTGCATGTACCACGGCATGTCCGTGGAACATAGTGGCTAGTAAAATTGTTTTTGCTGTAAATATGTTTATCGGAATAGAAGTCAACGCAAGGGTCAAGTGGTGGCACGCATGAATATTATCTCAATGGCTAGGAGCATACCTTTGGGCCAATACATTTATTCTGGCTTTGACCAATTGAGTGAAGAAGGAATTGGAACGTTAACCCAACATACAATTATTTGATGTACAGTTTTATTAATACGAGTTTTAATTAATTACGTCTATTAATTAATTTAATTGCGCAAGGACTTGTGAAGGTGTAAAGAGCCTTACACGAAAAGGAAGTATTAAGACACCACCCCCCCCCCAACAAAAATCTTTTTGTCAATAGGATAATAACTTATAACTAAGTCTATTAATTTAATTACGCTAGGGCTTGTGAAGGTGTAAAGAGCCTTACACGAAAAGGAAGTATTAAGACACCATCCCCCAAAAAAAACTTTTTGTCAATAGGATAATTACTTATAACTAATTGTTAAGATCTCATGAGGAAGTATTAAGACACCATCCCCCGAAAAAATCTTTTTGTCAATAGGCTAATAACTTATAACTAATTCTTAAGATCTCAAGCAGGCATGTACCAGAAAACATTAATTAAATTAAATTATGTGACATGCTTGCAACTTTGGGCATCAACCCAATCATTAACCTTGAGCTACTGTGTTTGGTGCCCCTAGACTAACTTCTAAGAATACGTGAATCCCTTTTATGTGAATGAGATGGCCTAAAGGGACTATATATTGTCCATATGTAGTATAAGTTCAACTTAAATGTTTTATATATACGTGCAAGACTAGAAATCCATTATTAATGTGCACAAAGTATCAACTGAGCGGCATGCAGATCCAAGTTGTATACAATGGGCTCTCCATGTCTATCAATCAATAAAATACTCAAAATTATTGTAATGCGAAATTATTAAAATTTTTAATGTGGACCTCTATAAAATTAATTAATCGTATTAAATTTTAAAGAATTTTAAAGTGAACACTATTGTTTATTTTTTTGAAAAAGACCTTGTATAAGGTTTGTAATTGTTAAATTTTATATTAATTGGCCTTTAACCAAATGAGTCATGTAGACAAGCTCAAAGGAGGTTTCAATTCAAAGTCAATTAGCAATGAATGAAGTAACTCATAAGCTTATATATATATTCAGACCCTTTAATTTTATCAATATAGGACAATATACACTTTTCATATTTTTTGCATTTTATTAATGTAGAATAATACTTATTTTCATACTCCAATATGCCCCTAACGTGTGGGTTACTAATAAGGGCCAACACGTCTACACAATTGTTAATCAAATGGAGACAGTGGCATGCAAATCAAGATCGAGCAATCTTGGTCTGATACCATGTTAAACTTTTTTTATCAATTGGGTCATAAACAAAGAAGTCATGTATACAAGCTCAAATGAGATTTCAAAAATCAATTGGTAATGGGTGGAGTAACTCACAAATTTATATACATCCCAAACCCTTTAATTTTATCAATGTATGACAACTTCTATTTTTATATTTATTTTATTTTATTAATGTAAAATAATAGACACTTTTATACTCTAATAGTAATCGACCATTAGATTAGATAACAGTATGTGCACAAAGAGCTGACATAGTAATTAATCAAAACAGAGATGGTCAAATAGTGACAGAGATGATTGCGGACATCAAAAGAAATTGGGGGCAACGTTTTTGTACAGAAGGTGCAGTTAGCGGTTGGTTGTTTCATGTGTATGCTAGTCATGTCGCTATTTCTCTTGTATATAAAATTCTAGATGATTAATTATAAAAAAATAATAGGAATGAACATGCTAATTATTAACTTATTGTAGCATCGTGGGACCGCTAATGCTTGCTACTTTGACTTTGGGCATAAGATGTACCTATTGTGAAGGGTGATGATATATATCTTACGGTAAGATATATTTAAATATCTTATTTCATCTTAAATTAATATATTTTATGATTTAAAATCAACAATTTTCAACGATTATGTTTAATTATAAATTGTTAAGCTAAAATATTTGTCGGCTATGCCTATAAATAGGCTTGGGAAAAACTGATCCAAATCTGCCCGAAAATTTTGGGTTGAATACGATTTGTCGACTCGAACCCCAAAAACCTGCAAATTTTTTGGGTCAAATCTAACCCGAACTTGACCCTGCCCACTCAACTCGAGTATTATATCCTTATTTTTTTATTTTTCTTTAAATTTCCCCTTAACAATAACTGTATTTGATTATATCGAATCGTTTAGAGAGATGGTATATAACCATAGCGTTCTCTCGCAAATTAGACTTGGTACCCGTTCTTTTCCAAATTCATTCCCATAAAACAACCTCATATACCACTTATAAATAGAACAATTTTAGAAAATGGATATGAAATCTAGTCTTGAGAAAGTAAATTTAGAATAACGCAAGTATTAAAAATTTGCAAGCCATACCATTACATTCTTAGTGAAATGAATACATCTCATCATATTTTAAATAATATTATTCTGCTATAATCTAAAAGTTAATATTATAATTAATAAATAATTGTAATATCTTGTGCGTGTATAATATTCATTCATTTGGCTTCCTTCTAATTGATTTCAAAGTTGATGTTAGTGTTGGGCAATGGAACAACTTGTATTCGTGTTAGGATCGGCCAACTAGTAAAGCATGCCTAATTAAGTAATGGCGGGTTAATTAACAAAATATCGAATCATTAAATGGGTTATTAACGGATCGAACCCCTCCAACCTGTTATCATACTTTAGATGGGGCGGCCCATAAATGACCCGACATATTGTTAATGTTTTAATATTTGGATCAACCCACTCAAACGTAACTTATTGCCCACCGGTACCTGATGTTCATATATCATATTGAAAGGTTTGAATCTTTTTTATATTCTCTTAAGAAATTACAATTATAATGCATGTTCATTAAATACAAACAGTTTAAAGTAATAAATATACCAAAATTTCGATTTTGATAAAAAGAGAAATAACTCACCAAGAAAGAGCTCCAAACCTGTTGGGTTGAACCGAAACCCGTAAAACCGAAATACGTCTGACCGTACTTTACCCGAACCTGAAATACACACAACCCGTATTTTATCCAAACTCAAATACACCTGACCTGTATTTAACCCGCCGTTGGAACTAACAGGTGTACCCACAAAGTATTAAATGACACTCTAATTATATTAACTATATCTGTGATGGCATATGACATGCATATTTCAAAAATATGGTATGGGGAGCAATACCTTAATAAGTCAAACCAACACAGTTCCTATTCTCCAGATAAGTGAGCGTCGAAGAATTTATCGACGATATTTTTAAATCAAAGAGGAAATATTCTTGTGCACTTCTTTGGAAATAGAAGAGCCTATCTATTTTCAAGAGGCCATTGATTCACCAAACTACAAAGTGTGGATGGATGCAGGAGGGATGAAATGGATTCTATAGCGAGAAACAGGGTTTGAGAACTTGTTAATCTTCCTGCCCGATGTAATTCGATTGGAAACAAGTTAGTTTTTAAGATAAAATGTCGCGCTGATGGATCTATCGACAAGTTTAAGGCCCGCTTAGTGGCGAAGGGATTTACCCAAATTGAGGGGATAGACTATGGAGAAAAATTTTCTTCTATGGTGAGAATTGCCTCTATTCGGCTACTTCTGGCTCTGGTTGCTCATTTAGATTTAAAATTACTCCAAATGAATTTAAAGACTGCTTTCCTTAATGGAAATCCTAAAGAAGAGATCTAAATGGATCAACCTATTATCTTTGTATTAAAAAGGCAAGAGGAAAAAGTTTGTCGTCTTAAAAGATCTATTTATGGCTTCAAGCAGTTTTCCAGAACATGGTATTTCAGATTCGATGAGGTCATTATCTCTTTTGGTTTAAACATGGTCACTGAAGATGTGTGAAGAAAACTAAATAGGGGATTATGTTTCTGACTTTGTATGTTAACGACATACTACTGGGTGGAAACAACATGAAGATGATCTAGACCACTAAGGAGTGGTTATCATCCGTCTTCGAGATGAAGGACATGGGTGAGGTTAGGTATGTCCTAGGCGTAAAAATAACTCAGAACCATTCCAAGAAGCTTCTTGGTTTGAGTCAAGAAGCACACATTAATGAAATCTTGGAACGTTTTCGAATGGATTATTCTAAACCCATGGGCGCTCCACTTAGAAAGGGTCTAATCTTAAGTCTCGATCAGTGCCTTAAGGCAGACAAAGAAAAGGAGATAATGAACAATGTTCTTTATGCAAGTGTAGTGGGAAACTTAATGTCTGTCATGTTGTGTACACGATCTGATATTTGCTTTGCAGTTGATTTGGCAAGTCATTACCAAAGCAACCCCAGGCATGCTCATTGGCAAGCCGTCAATAGAATCTTTCGACACGTACGTGGTACAAGTGATCAGGTCCTTTGCTACCAAGGTGGAGACTTTAAGTTAAGAGGATATTCAGATGTTGATTAAGATGGTGATCTGGATGAATCTAGGTCTACATTAAGATATGTGTACACCCTAAGTGGGGGAGTCATATCTTGGTGTAGTAAGAAACAAGACTGCATAACACTTTCGACTATGGAAGCAGAATATGTTGCTTGCAATTCAAGAGGCAATATGGCTGAGGAGTTTTCTCCAGGATCTTAATCTCACTCCTAGAGTTGATGATCATGTAGAAATGATGTGTGATAATACTGTTACCATCCAGTTTGTTAAGTATCTAAAGTTCCATAGGAAGACCAAGCATATTAAGAGGCATTATTATTTTGTTCAGAACGTCATAAAAGAGAAAGAAGTTATCATTAAGTGTACATCTACAGGTAGGATGATAGCTGATCCTTTAACTAAACTTATTCCTAGAGACACTTTTAAAGCTCATGTGGTGAGCTTAGGTCTGCGTAGGACTTAGTTTTTGGTTGTATCTAAGTGTATGATGGACATTTTTTTTCCTTGTATTAAATATTTATGAAATAAAGAATGATATTTCTTTTCAGATGTTCATAAATATACAAGTAAGTTATAAGACACATTGAAATGTCACCAGACTTCTGATTGGCCTAATCACGCAGGCAATCGCCCTGTTGCTTGAGTAGCTCGCAGGATGAGACTGAATCATATTGGCTCTAGGTGTATAATATTGATTACTTATACTAGGAGTGTATGAATAAAAGAACATAGTCGCCTCAATAAATCTAAGATGAGATCTAAGGGAGTCGATATGAAATAAATTTTCCTATCGAAGCCTTATAGCCGAATCTTAAGTGTTGGGGTTAACATTAGGCATGTTGATCTAGCAAATCAGGTTGATTTTTTAGGTAAAAGTCATACCTACAATTCGCATGCATAGAAGAGTGACATACCTAACTTAATGGGAGCTATATCACCCTCATACTGTGTGTGCTAAATGCCGACCTATTTGATAAATGGCAAGTGAGTTCCTTTTCCTTGTCACTGTGTGACTCTCATTGGCAATACTTTTTGACTTAGAGTTATAATTTGAAGCCAAAACATGATGTTGCTACTTTAATGTGTATTTTCAAGGGCCAAGATATATACAGTCCAGCGGAACACATTAGGAAAGCAATTATACTATGATTGACCATTTTTAACTGCCTAAGAAAGAATCATTTTCCCATCACTATATCTAGCCCGGGCAATTATATTCAGTATAATCAATTGATATATCAGGCATAAAGGGACAGTGTATGCCATTGGTGATGTTTTTGAATGATTCAGGATATTGATTTTTTTGTGAAAGTGTTATATCAGTTAGATGGTGGCTTAATATAGCATTGCTTTTTTTTGGTCGCACGCTTCATTCCCAATATGATACGTGGGAAATTTGTTGGTAGGGACGTATGAGATCCATGGTCTTTGTGACCGATGGGAAGCTATTGACCCGTAACTGTCACAATAATGACCCATAATCTCATAATTGATTTAGCTATTACAAAAGCGATTAATTCTATATTAATCAGTGATAATCACCCATTAATTCCTTGATTCTGTTTGAGACTATGTGCCACTATAAAAGGGAGTGTGGATCAAGGAATGGGATACAATAGCAGCAAGCAAATATCATTCCCTAGATCTAATAATCTCTTTGCCTCTCCCTCACATAACCTAGCCATCTGTGAAGGTTTTGGTTTTGAGCGTGACTACTTGGTGACTCTGGTAACCACCACCTAATGCTAACACATACTTTATCAAACTAATGAGTCTAATTTAGCTAAGGAAGCCTTATAAAACATTTAATCATTGTATTGTTGCATATTCAAGAAAAAACTATTTTGCAAATGAATATGAATAGAGTTAGAACACAGTTGCACAAAGAACATAGAACACTTGAGATTCATTGATTTTAGATTAAGATTATATCAACTAATTGAAAACCTTTTTGTTTTTTTCCTGTCTGAAGAGCATGAAATAATTAAGATTCATTCTGGATTATGATTATCAATTGATTGAATACTTTTCTAATTATATTGTCGTATGACAGCTGAACTCTATGCTGGAAAGGGGTAAAGTGGTCACATTTCCTTCTCATCCTCTATACGGCGTTTGCGGCTAAGCATGTGAGCCCATTGAATCCACACAGGGCCGCAGGCCCACAGATGTACAGGGGGACATTGTCATCATGGCCACACCATCAACTCGCACTATGGGGGAAAAAAGATCAACTCACACTAAAAAGGCTGTGCTGGCTTTTGACGCCCCGAATTTGTTGAGGTATGTCCCCGCTTCTTATTTATCTGCTCTACTTACCCTTCTCCCCAATTAGTAACTTGGTACGCAATCGTTTCCTCTGTAAACCGTTTTCCCCAAAAAAAAAAAAAAACTGTTTTGTGGGTCTTTAGGAATCAACCTCTTTATGGGTAGGAATACCGATAGGGGTAAGATTGTCTACAACTGGATCTCCCCAGACCCGGCGAAAGCGGGACCCACACTGGGAGTTGTTGTTGTTGTTGTTGTTGTCACACTAAAAAGGCACAATTATTACGGAAAATTGTTATTATTGTTGATAAACAATACATCAATTCACACTTATTAAGGCAAAAGGAACAATTATAGATTGATTCAAATAATTTGACACTTATCTCTTTTAAGTAAGATTTCAAATTCGAGTCTTGCGAATGAAAAATTTGTGATCAGAGAGCTTTACCTCTTATTGAGGCAAAGTAAGATTTCGAATTCGAGTCTTACAAATGAAAAAATTTATGATAAGAGAGCTTTACCCCATATTAAGGCAAAGTAAGGTTTCAAATTCGAGTCTTACAAATGAAAAAATTTGTGATAAGAGAGCTTTATCCCTTATTGAGACAACAGTAATTCGACTTGAATAAAATAGAGGATCCAACACTCACAATCCTTTTTTTTTAGACAACAGGGGCATTGCCATGCAAAAATATTTATATAGCTGAGATTTAAATATAAGTCTCGAAGAACATAAATTTTTGATAATTACAAATTCAGAATATACCAATTAAAGCAACTAATAACTAGTAAAAATTAATTGCTGAATTTTTATATTGCTCGCCTTTTCACCGATTTTCAGGCTTGCCCCTCAACTTATCCGTTGATCCCACTGATTATTTATTGCTTTTGTTTTTGCTCATTACTAGTCGGGGCACATGCTTTGTACGGAGCATGTTTAAATACATATTTTGTAAATATGTTATCGAAATAATAAATAAATAGTTATGGTGGACATGATTAATATTATAATTTAAAGGAGATAATGGAAAAACTCAATGAAAAAGTTAAGTACACAGCAACTTTGTGCATAACCAAATGGATTAACAATTGAAAACTACGTGATTGTGAAAAAAGTCCATGTAAGTATGATGGAGATAGTAAATAGTAAATTTGTTACAAAACATGCTAAATTGGATGATGATAAATCAATCTATGACGCCAATGGTGAAAAATCCACCTCCTCCTCTTGTTGTTGAAAAAAACTGTGTGAAGTCGTTAACTATCTAATGAATTTAGGTAGAAACTATTTTGAAGTTAGTTTAGTTTGAGTTTAGCATGTAACAGAAATAAAATTTGTCTTTCAATGAAAATAATTCGAACATTATATTTATGCTAATATATAACTTTTTTTGCTATTTAAAGTGGCCCATTAGGGGGTGCTAATATAATTATGTGTTCATAATTTGTACATTTGGTTTTCATATCAACTCAATAGTTTCATGGGTTTTGATATAAACTTCCCATGCCCTTATGTTGTTTTGCAAGAGATGGATTGAGTTCAGATTTGTGGGTTGAGATATTTCTTAGTTTAAAGTGTTATGGTGATTTGGGACATTTATTTTAAACGCTAAAAGATTAATTATAATTTTAGGTGCTTTATAAAGAGAATTTGATTATTGGATTTGTATGGTTTAAAAGAAAAAGAAAATTATTTCATTTTTTCTTGTGCATTAAATAGATTAGATTTTGGCCAATTTATTTGAAACGTTAAAAAATTAATTACACTTTTAAGATTTACATGAATTAAATTTAATTATAAGATATGTATGCTTTGAAACAAAAAGAAAAATATTTCGTTTATTTTTTTTTGTTAAATAGATTATATTACATGTGAAAGAAATTTAGCTTTACGGACCTAATATAATGATTGTGTTTTATTTTTAATTTTTTTATATTTCACGTTCAACCCTTGCAATATACTATATTATGCTTACAATATGTAATTTTTTCAGCACAACCCTTACATCTATATGATCATAATTAATACTGACTGTATTATCAAATTCAAAAAGAAAGATAATAGCAACAATAACTATAATGACCACAATGTGTATATTATATTATGTGTCACATAAGATTTTATGGCTTGTTCAGTAATTACAATTCGGGTTCCTTAAGTCAAAACTTCTAAAACATAAACTTATTCTATAATAATGAAATAATAAAAACTTTTATATCCATTACAATCCCTTAATCTCTCTTTGATAATTAGATTATCATAATTAATATTGACCATGTTATCAAATTCAAAAAGGAAGATAACATCGCCGATAATGACAATGACGACAATAATAACAATAGTAATAATGAAAATAATCATGAAAATCATATTTATTTTTCTATTATCTCTAATAATACATGCTCAAATTTATATTTGTATCGAAAAATACAAAATATTGATAATAATCATGGAAATCAAGAATGTTTATTATTATTTCTTTATAATTGTGTATATTATATTATGTGTTAATAATAAGATGTCACATAAGATTCTATGGCTTATTCAGTAATTATAATTTGGTTTTCTTAAGTTAAAACTTCTAAAATATAAACATATTCTATAATAATGAACTAATAAAAATTTTTACATCCATTATAATCTCTTAATCTTCCTTTGATAATTGGATTATCATTATTAATATTGACTATGTTATCAAATTCAAACAGAAAGATAACAACAACGACAGCGATAATGATGACGACAACCACAATAGTAATAATGAAAATAATTATGAAAATTATATTTATTATTCTATTATCTCTAATAATACATACTCAAATTTATATTTTTATTGAAAAATACAAAATATTAATAATAATGATGAAAATCAAAAATATTTTGGTCCGTATGAGCCACAATGGACAATACAATATACTGAGGGAGAGGATAATCGAATCTGAGACCTAATGTGCCCAATAAATAGTACAATACAATGCTAACACATGCTTTATCAAACTAATTAGTCTAATTTAGCTAAGGAAGCCTTTATAAAACATTTAATCATTGTATTGTTGCATATTCAATAAAAAACTATTTTACAAATGAATATGAATAGAGTTAGAACACAGTTACACAAAGAACACAGAACACTTGAGATTCATTGATTTTGGATTAAGATTATATCAACTAATTGAAAACCTTTTTGTTTTTTTTTCTTTCTAAAGAGCATGAAATAATTAAGATTCTTTGATTCTGGATTATGATTATCAATTGATTGAATACTTTTCTAATTATATTGTCGTATGACAGCTGAACTCCATGCTGGAAAGGCGTTAGTGCTACGGCTCACATTTCTTTCTCATCCTTTTCACGGCGTTGCGGCTAAGCATGTGAGCCCATTGTCATCATGGCCACACCATCAACTCACGCTGTGGGCGCCGGGGGGGGGGGGGGGGGAGATCAACTCACACTACAAAGTCACAATTATTACGGAAAATTGTCATTATTGTTGATAAACAATACATCAATTCACACTAATTAAGGCAAAAAGAACCACCATAGGTTGGTTCAAGTGATTTGACACTTATTTCTCTTAAATAAGATTTCAAATTTGAGTCTTGTAAATGAAAAAAATTGTGATAAGAGAGTTCTACTCCTTATTGAGGCAACAATAATTCGACTCGAATAAAATAGAGGATCCAATACAAAAAAAAAATTAAAGTAAAAAGAAAAAGGAAGAAAGCCTACGTCAACTCACAATCCTTTTTTTGGGACAATAGGGGTGTTGCCGTGCGAAGAGATAACCAAGATCGAACTTTTTCAATTTTTATTGATAACTTACCAGTTGATTTGGATAATTTGGCCTCAAAAATTTGTTTAGCAGCTATGGTGTTGTTATGGATACTTATGTTCCTGACAAATTTGGGAGGAGGAGTGGTAGAAAGTATGGATTCGTGAGATTTGGTGAGAAAGAAAAGGGCGAGAAAGCAATTGAAGGAATGAATGGTAAATTTGTTGGTGGCCACAAATTGGATGTTGCTTGGGCAAGATTTCAAAAGAGGCCCGCTCAGAGGCTTAGCAATCAGAGGAAGGCTGCTTAAAAAAAGATGGTTTGGAAATGGATTCCCAAAAACAATTCTAAAACGATACCTAATGTGGCTTCCAAAGATGTGGAGGACAAAGACATTTAAGTGGCTTCTAAATTAAAAAATGACCTCATTCAAGATGCTTCAACCTCTTATAAGCAAGCATTCTTAAGTTGCCCCAATAACAATAATTTAGAACTCGAAGAAGTGCTAATGAGGCTGTGGAGAAGGTGTTTATGAAGGACTCTCACACAATAGCAAGACAATCACTTAACCTTTAGATAATGCTCCCAGCTGCCCGATTTATGTTGGGAAGTTCATCTCCTAGGTACCAAGCTGCGATTCATCTATAGAAGATGGTGAAGAGATTGATAGCACCTTGCCCCTGTTTGATGGCCCTCTTGAATTGGAGTTTCAACTCCACGAGAAAAGTGAGAGATGTAAGCCTTCCAACATGGGTAAGAAGAGTAGCAGTAAGAAGTCAAAATCAAATCATGAGTCGCCTACCCCTACTGAAATAGCGAAAGAAGCTTTAGACTTTGGGAAAAGTCTTGGTATTTCTGTTATCGGAAATGAGGCACCGACAATTAGAAAAATCACAAGAAGCCTGAGAAAAGAATTGGAGAACAAACGACAAAGCAAAGGTTGATGATCTTAGGATATCTACGTTGGCTATTTTATTTGATGTCTACGATTAGAACTAGCGGCTTGTTGAGCTTAATTGTTTTCGACTTGGAGTATATAGACTACTAGACTGTAATAGCTATTTTCTTTGAGCAGTATAGTGGCTGTATTTTCTTTCTTTCTTTATTATTTTAAGGGTCATGTCCAACTAAATAATCGGAATAAAAAAAAAAGCTGAGAGTTAAATATAAGTTTCAAAGAACATAAATTTTTGATAATTACATATTCAAAGTATACCAATTAAATCAACTAATAACCAGTAAAAATTAATTGCTGAATTTT
This sequence comes from Carnegiea gigantea, assembly GCA_029747015.1. NCBI lineage: Eukaryota > Viridiplantae > Streptophyta > Magnoliopsida > Caryophyllales > Cactaceae > Carnegiea > Carnegiea gigantea. Next base: position 188,378 of record JAKOGI010001619.1, read on the forward strand.
TATATTGTTCGACTTTTCACCAATTTTCAAGCTTGCCCCTCAACTTGTCCGTTGATCCCACTGATTATTTATTGCTTTTGTTTTTGTCCATTATTTCTTTCATTCTATTCTTGCTTTTTTGCTTTTCTGCTCTTAAACCAAATCTCTCAAAAATGGTTTTTTTTTTTCTTTTTTTTTCCAATGCCCAAAACATTGTTCTTGCTTTCAAAAATTAAAAAAAAATTGTTCTTAACTTATGTATAAGCCACCCCTTTAATTTTCTCTCAATAATTCTAGCCAAATTTATCAAATGTTGAGCTCTATGTTTTGGATCATATTGAAGAAGACAATATTTTGAATGATTAAATGGAAATTTTATTTTGATCGCCAAAAAAAAATAATTCATGGGAACAAAATGAAGTTTCTTTTTAGCCGTTATCAGCTAATTTTTCAAGAACCAAAGATGGAGGTGATGGTAATAACTAACAATGATCTCTTTAAGGTGCGCTGGATGTACGAAACAATGACGTAAATTATATTGTAATTTCTATAGGCTATCTTATAAAATAGGTCTGGGAATATTAAGACCATGTTTGACAATAATATTTTGGGTAGCATTTAGTATTTTAACTATATCAATGCACTAATTAGTTAATTTTTAGTATTCGTTAAACTAGTGTTTTGACTAGCATTTCAAGTAGCATTTAGCGTTTTAAACAGCGTTTTTGAAAAGCCAATAGTGTTAACGTTTGACATTTAAAAGTAGCGTTTCATATTTTTTAGCCAAAAAATATCCTTTAAAAATTTTATTTTTAAAAATTATCTATATCTTTTTATGTAAATTTACATTAATCAGCTAGCATAACAGCTAAATTTATCAAACACATTAGTTTCAACCACTCATTTAAACAGCTATCCGTTAACATCTAAATTAGAAATGTTATCCGTTATCCAAACAGCTATCCGCTACTTAAATAACTAATTTTATCGAACAGACCTAAGTCTTTTTCCTCTTTAATACTCAGAATCCTCCCATCTTTGTCAATTTTCGTCTACAGAAAAAATTATGTAATTTTAAATCTATCTTGCAAGATATAGAAGACATTACCGTACATGAGAGGTAGTAGTTTTCACGAATTAGGATGCGATTGACCGGTTAAACCCAAACCATGTTTGGAACATGTTTAGTCATATATGTTAAATTTGAACCGATGAGATCTTAATCTAGTGATTAAGATTGAGGTCGTGAGTACATTAAATCTCATGTTTAATTTTCCTCCCCTTATTATATTGTATTACCCTCGTGATTCATTTGAATAAAAAAAAAAAGAATGTAAGATTCGAATCCAAGATGCACCGAAAGAACCAATTAAATTTCTCTAGTGCCCTCCCATAAACCATGAATAATTGAGAAGCGTAGGGCCCCGTGCCCACAAGGATGAGGAGGCGTGCTTGACTAGTTGAGCGAGTCAAGCAAGTTCCCGGGTACTTCACCATCGCATGTTAATCCTCCTGTTTTTCTTTTTCTTTTTCCTGATTTAGAATATTAGAGCTCCTGACAAAAATTTGGATCCAGATAAATTGAATATTTGGATAAAAACTTTATACCTAAATCATATCCGGATTATAAATCGAACACACAAGCCACACCCGGACCCAGATTCGGGCCGGAATGTCCGATGTCCATACTTGGTTGTCCGAATGTCCGAATTTGTGTTATGACTTAAGGACATTCGGACCGAAATTTTGAATGACTGAACTCGAACCCGATTTTTTAGTGTCCGAACCCGGCTGTTCGAAGTTGTTTTTATAAAATTTTATAAAGAATTTGGACTAAAATTACACATAAACGTAGTTGTCCGGTGTTTGAACCAGGTTGTCCGATTGTCCGAATTTGTCAGGACCCGAAATGGTTCCAAAATTTGGACAACCCGAACTAGAATGTTCAAGCCCGAACCCAATCTGGATTTAAATTCGGACATGACCGGTTGTTCAAATTTTAAATTCGGACATAAATTTTGTGACCGTACCCGATTTTTCAGATCGGATGAATTCGGATAATCGAGTCGGACAAATTTTTGCCAATCCTACTTCTAATATTAAAGTTGGAAAGTAGGTCAAGTCGCATCGAGTTTGTACTTGTGTCTAATTTAAACAGTTTGAAATTTCTTCGATTTGAATCTAATTCATTTATTAAACAAGTTAAAAAATCTTAACTTATACCAATTTAATTTTTATCCGGATTCTGGTTGTTTGATTAGCAGTTTACTCATTTATCGTTTTCAATCAATATGTAATTGTATTGCATTAAAAATTAAGTTTACGTGTCATATCAAGTAATTATTGTCTAAAGATCCTCCAATTCATCATATTCACCATTTTTATATTGATTTATAATTTATGTGTTCAATAGGTATTGTTTTCACCTTCATAATCTCGACTTAAATATAATTCATTTAATTAAATGTGCTAAATTTGCCAACCTATTTAATTAAATTGGTTGAAAATTTATATCCAAACCCTCTTAACTTCATACCAATTTTAGGTCAATAATTGTCTCAAGTCAGCATAGCTGAACTCCAGCTAATATATTCTTCTTTTCCTAAAAGGCTTTGATGCTTGCCCTTTTGTGGGATATATATTATTCCATCCTTTTTTCTTTTTTTTTTTTGCGCTAATGGGATTGTATTTTTCTAAGAAAAGCATTATCAAAATTTTATTTCTCTTGTGTGCCTATAAATATTTAGTGATATATAATATTTACATAAAGAGGAGGGTGAGACTTTCAGTGACAGATCTAGATATATAGAATAGAGGTGTCCATTTATTAAGCTATTCATTTCAAGGGTGTCCATATATACCAATCTAACTGTTTAGCCTGAAATTATGTTATTTTATACCCTATTATTATCTGATATTTACTCAAAATAAATTATTAAATTAGAATTTGAATATATTTTTATTTATTTTATAGACATTTATGAAATTTGAAGAATGAATTAAATTTCTTAGGAAAAAAGAAAGGAACAGAAGGAGAAGAAGAAATTAGACCCAAAGAGGTGTTGGACTAGCGCAAGAGATCAGTCCCAGCAGCATGCGACTCAATTCGCGGCGCAGCTCCCCCTTCTCATAGGCCCAGGGCTGATTCCCCTCCTTTCAGTGCTCTCTCTTGTCGTGGGCCTGTTCTTTCCGTTTTCTCTACGGCCCAAAGCCAGCCTTCACCCACTCAGCCTCACTTAAACCCTCACGTGAGATGCACGTGACCTACGCTTTCTGTCTTCCCTTTTCAATCCCCCCCTCTTCCCCGCTCAGTGAAATATAATAAGGCTTTCACCCCAGTTCCCATGCTTCTTCGCTTCATCTTCCTTCCCATTTCTTTGGTTGCCCATTCTGCGGCCCTTCCCCCCCCCCCCTCTCTCTCTCTCTTCCTTCAATTACCTTCATCAATTTTTCCATTATCACCTCTAGCCATTGACTTGTGTTTCTCATCATCATCACCATCAAAAATTCAGCGATTACAAGGGGTTGACTTTAATTCACGTTTAATGGAATCAATCAAGAGTAGTAGGTTGCATTTTTGGGGCTTTAATTTGAGCTAGGTCAACGGCAGGAGGAGGAGGATAGCATCAGTTCCTTTCGTTTTCTTTTTTTAGTTCTTCTCGTTTTCTTTTTTCGATTTCAAATAAAATAGTTTACATCCTCAACCGTCTAATCAGGTTGGGTACATTGAATTTGAGTGGGTTTCATTTCAATTATATTGGATACTACAAACTATTTGGTTCGAATTTGCCATGCTAATCTCTGGGTTCAGTTGGTCTGTTCTCATCCCCTGTTTCGATTTGCTCAATGCCTTGAGTTGTTCAATTTGTCTCTTTTAATGTGGGCTGCTCTTGCTGACTAATTGTTTGATTTTAGAGGATTCCGGGATTACAAATATGGCTATCTTAGAACATATTACTCTGTTGGCTTCGAGTTTATGATACCATTCAGTTTCGCTTTTATCACTTGATTACTGTCTAGGCTTACTTTTAAATATGTTTACTGCAGTCTTGGTGATGTGGCGTTTCAAGTCCATCATGTTTAGAATGATACCTTCACAAGTTAGTGACTTAAGTCATGTTTGATGATTATAAAGTTTGTCTCGGGTTATACCGTATTCATCAGTTTTAAATTTTCGTGGCCTAGATTCATAATTCATTCATGAGAATGACACCTGTAAATGCTACGGCAATAAACCGTGCACTTACGAAAATCACGACAAATTTTTGGCGTTGTTATCGGGGATGGAATTTGTGAAATTAAGTTGCGTGTTAAGTTGAGTTGTAGTTTAGTCAATTGGGTCGTTTTTATTTCTTTTCGTACTTTTTGATTTTGATTTTTAGTAGTGTTTATTTGGTTTTAGTTTTTTTTTTAGTTTAGGTTTCTTTTGTTTTTGTTTTCATTTAGAGTTCGCATTTGATTTTGATTTTGGTTAACTTTTGCTTTGGTTAGTTAGTAATTAGTTTTCTATTTGGGGGGAAAAAAAAAGATCAGAACTAACACAAGCAGTGCAGACTAGGGCAGTGAAAACATGCAGAACTGAAGAAAAAACTCATCAGTGGAGGTTTTTTTTTAATTTTTAGTTTCTGTTTTGAATTTTCTGTGTTAATATAGTGCTGATTTTTCCATTGTGATATTTTTGGTAGATTTCTAGGGACTTTTTGAGTCTAGGTTATTGTTGCGGAATTTTTAGAGATTTCTTGAATTTCCTATAATTTCTAGAAATAAATTTCTGTTTAGAATTTTCTACATTATTCTGGGAAAAAAATTGAAAAAAAAAAAATGTCCATGTTCTCTGTGACTATGCTAAATTTTCTATGTAAACTGTTTTGAATTTGGAGTTTGATTTTCCATTTAATTTTATTTTTAGCATTTTCTTGTTAGGTTTTTGATTTATTTTTGGGTTTTGTTTTGTGTGGAAAAAAACTCAGAAAAAATTAGAAAAAAAAAGACCAAAAATACTTTTAAGGGTACGAGCATTGCATGATTGGTTGCGTTAAAGACCCTAATACAAGAAAACTTGTTAGGATTGAACCTGACTCTGAACTGAAACCTAAACCTGAACCCAAGCCTGAACTAGACCTTAAAGAAATGGCATAAACTTTGAATGATATTTTCTATCCTCCTATAATTACTTTGCCATCGTGCTTTTATTTGCCTAACCTAGGACCTAATATGACCTTTGAATTGAGACCTCATTACACTCAAATGCTCTCTAAATTCACTGGTTTAGATGATGCACATTTTTTTGAGGGAATTTGAAGAAGTATGTTCTGTACTGCATTTCCCTAATATATTTGTTGATGTGGTGAGAATAAAATTAACTCCTCTTGCTTTTAAAGATGTTGCTAAAAGATGGATATATCGCTTGGCCACTAATTCTGTTTCTACTTGGGATGACTTTGTTAAGTTGTCCTTAAGAAAATATTTTATTAATGCGAAGACTGTAAAGCTAACGAATGAAATCAATCAGTTTGTTTAACCAGAAAGGGAATCATTTTTAAAATACTTACATAGATTTGAGAATGTGTTGTCATAGTGTCCTTATCATGGTTTAGACCAGGGGCATTTGTGTCAAATTATTTATGAAGACTTGACCATCAAACTAAAACCATGTTAGAGTCCATGTATTGGGATGACTTTCTTTCTAAGAGTGCCACTGCTTAGAAATTTTTAGAAGACTTTGCTCAGAAGACCAGGCGCATTTATCCCTAGTGATTCTTCTAATGACCCTCTGCCTAAGGAGAAAGATTCTGCTAATTTAGTGGGTCTCTCATCTCCTAAGGATTCTTCTTCTCCTTTTGCCACTGAAAGAGTTTATAAGCATATACCTCTTTTCCCCTATAGGCTAAAAAAGAAAGACCAAACCCATGTTGATAAGATAAGAGAGATCTTCTCTTAAGTCAAAATCAACACCCCTTTACTTGATACTATTCAGCATATACCCCCTCATGCTAAGTTTTTGAAGGATCTGTGTACCACCAAGAGAGCCACTAGTGTTCCTAAGAAGACTTTCTTAGCCTTTAGTGCTAGTCTATAATTTCTCATCAGATCCTAGTGAAGTAGAAGGAGCTTGATTAACCTACTATTTCTATAATTATAGAGGACTAGCTTTTTCATAGAGCATTGCATGACTTAGGGTCAGTATCAACTTGTTACGCTTCACTGAGTATGAGAGGATAAGGTTGCCTAGGGGTGTGTGGAGGATGTGCTGATTAAGGTGGGTGAACTTATTTACCCAGTGAACTTTGTTGTGCTTGAGACTAAGAAGGTGGCTAATACTGGTCGGCAGGTCTCTGTTATTCTAGAGTGTCCTTTCTTGGCATCTACTAGTGCTCTGATTAACAGAAGAAATGGAATGATGAGACTATCTTTTGGTAACATGACCTTGAAATTGACTATCTTTAATTTGCAAAGACGGCCTTCTAGATTTGATGATATGGAGACTTCTACTCATAACGAGGTAGAGGATTCTATATTTGATGATGAGTTTGATGACATGTTTATTGCAAACTATAAGTCTTTTCTGATTGATGATAAACGTCAATATGATGTGTTTAAATTTGATGGCTTATGCTCTGTTACTGACTGTTTGATTGTTTTTGCTTCTAAGTCTGATTCCCTCCTGGTTCTCTTGAATAGAAACCTCTTCTTGGTTCTCTTAGGTATTCATTTCTGGGAGCTAATGAATCTTTACCAGTGATCATTGCTTTTGACTTAGACCAGGACTAAGAGGAAAAACTGATTGCCTTACTTAGAGCGAATATGAAGCCATAGGTTAGACTCTAGGGGATATTAAAGATATTAGTCCCTTGATTATACAGCATAAGATTCATTTGGAGATGCTAAGCCTTACCATGACTGTCAAAGGCACTTGAAGCTGACCTTGTAGGAGGTAGTTAGGAAGGAAGCGCTTAAGTGGTTAGAACATGGGATTATCTACCCCATTTCTGATAGGGCGTAAGTTAGTTTTGTTCAAATTGTTCCTAAAAACACTGATATTACTGTGATTGGGAATGATAAGGATGAATCAGTTTTTTCTCGAGTTCAATCTGGGTAGCATGTTTGCGTTGATCATAGAAAATTAAACGCTAGCACGAAGAAAGACCATTTTTCTATCCTGTCCTCGACTAGATGTTGGAGATGTTAGCCGGATATTCATTCTACTGCTTTGTAGATGGATATTCTAGCTATACCCATATCTCTATTGCTCCTAAGGATCATAAGAATACCACTTTCACATGTCCTATTCGTACACATGTCTTTATGAGAATGCTTTCTGGACTTTGCAATGCCTCTACTACCTTTCAAAAGTGCATGATTTTTATTTTCTCATATTTAGTTAAATAGCACATGAAAATTTTCATGGATGATTTTTCTATATTTGGGTCTTCCTTTGATGATTGTTTACCTAATCTGAGTAAAGTGTTGCAAAGTTGGAGGGAGAAACATCTGACTTTGAATTAGGAGATATGTCATTTTAAGGTGAAAATGGGGATAGTCTTAGGTCATGTTATCTCTAGAGATGGAATTGAAGTTGATAAGGCTAAGACTAATTTGATTATTAATCTTCACCCTCCCGCTTACATTAAAGAAGTGAGGTATTTTCTTGAACATGCTAGCTTATATCGTCATTTTATTAAATACTTGAGTAAGATAGCGAAGCATTTGACTAATCTTTTAGTTAAGGATGTGCCATTTCACTTCTGTGATGAGCGTCATGTGGAATTTACTAATCTTAATGGAGTCTTGACTTCTACTCCTATTCTTCATCCTGCCATCTGGGAGAGCCATTTAAGCTAATGTGTAATGCATCTGATTATGCTGTTGGGGTTGTTTTATGGCAACATGTTGATAAGAAACCCTATGTCATTTATTGAATTAGTCACAATTTGAATAATGCCCAGCTGAATTACAATATAATTGAGAAAGAATTTTTGGTTGTGATATTTGATTTTGATAAGTTTAGACCTTGCCTGATTGAGTCTCATGTAATTATTTATATTGATCACTATGCTCTTAAGCACCTTCTTTCTAAGAAGGATGCTAAGAGACTTGTGAGGTGGATCTTACTTTTATAAGAATTTGATTATGAGATTAGGGATAAGAAAGGTTCTGAGAACCTAATTGTTGGCCACTTGTCTAAGATTATCTGTGGTAGAGAGCTTGAACCTTCTATTTCTGAATGCTTCCCTGATAAACAATTGTATGCAGTTCACCCTGACCCTTCGTATGTTGATACTCTGAACTACCGAGTGTTTGGTAAGACTCCTGAGGGTTAGACTAAGAACAATAGAGACTGATTCTTCCAACTTGCGAAATTCTTTGTTTGGAATGACCCTTACCTATATAAGTATTTGTCTGACTAAGTCTTTAGAAGGTGTATTTCCGTCTATGAGGTTAGGCGTGTCCTTTCATTCTGTCATGAACAAGCATGTGGGGGCATTTTAGTGAGAGAAAGACAGCAGCCAAGGTTTTTCAATATGGTTTCTATTGGCCTACCTTGTTTAGAGATACTTTTGAATATTATAAGAGTTTTCCGAGGTACCAACTGTTGAGTAGAATGAGCAGGAGAGACATGATGCACTTAATCCCATCAATGTAGTGAAGATTTTGATATTTGGGGTATAGATTTTATGGGACCATTTCCACCTTCTTTTGAGAATGAGTATATTCTGTTAGCTGTAGACCATGTTTTTAAGTGGGTAGAGGTCATCTCTGTTAGAACCAGTTATGCTAGATGCTTGTGAAGGTCCTTAGGGAGAACATTTTTGCTAGATTTGGCATGTCCCAAACTATCGTTAGTGATCAGAGTACCAACTTTACTAATAGGTCTTTTGATGCTTTATCAAAGAGGTACTCTATAGTTTATAGACTTGCTGCCCCATATCATCCCCAAACCAGTGGCCAGGTAGAAGTGTCTAAAAGGCATATTAAGCATACTCTGAAAAAGACAATGAGCAGGAATAGGAACAATTAGGCTGACAAGCTCACAGATGCTCTATGGGTTTATAGGACAACTTTCAAGACTCTCTTAGGTATGTCACCTTATAGTATTATTTACGGCAAGCCTTGTCATCTTTTTATTAAGATTGAGCATGGAGCTTGGTGGGCCATCAAGAAGTTGAACTATAACTGCAACTAAGTGACCTAGAAGAGATTAGAGCTTAAGCGTATACGAGGACTAGTTCTTATAAGGAAGGCGCTAAGTTGTTTCCTAACAAACATATTCTTAGGAAAGAGTTTGCCCTCAGGAATGAAAGTGCTCTTGTATGACTCTAAGCTCCACCTTTTTCTAGAAAAACTGAGGTCCCGCTAGAAGGTTCTCTATGTTGTTTCTCATGTTTTTCCCTACGATGCAGTCAAGATACAAGATTTTGAGAGTGGTACCAAGTTTAAAGTGAATGGCCAAAGATTAAAGCAGTTTTTGGAGTTTCCAGACACAAAAGATGTAGAGTGTACTATACGAGCCGATTTTTGATGAATGATATGCTACCGAGTTAGTTCGGGTGTAGTCAGCACCCGACCTGGTTTTATTGAAATGTTTTTCCCTTATTTCTATTTTTCTTATTTTTGTGTTATTTTCTTTTTTTATATTTGTGTGGTTTTTTTCCTTTTTCTTCTCATTTGTGTATGTGCTTGTATATTTGAGTTTTAAAGTCTGGTCATTTTCTTTTGTTTTGAGTTTTATTTTTTCTTTTTGTACATTTATTTTTCTTTTTAGTTGTTTCTATATTTCCTTTCACTTCCAATGAGAACATTGTGTGATTCAGGTGTGGTGGTAGGGAAATTGTGTTTCATCCAAAAATTTTACAAAAATATTTTGTAAAAAAGGCAAAAAAGAATTTTGTTTTCTTTTGGAGAATATTTGTGTTATTCTGATTGATTATGTTAACTTGTACCTTAGTTATTAGGTTGTATATAGATATGTTGTACATGGTAGGACTTAGTTCAAAGTGTGATATTTACACTAGAGTCCTAGCCCTAAACTTTTTCAATAGCAAGCTATCTTGACTTTAGGAGACGAACCTGTGGGTTTTTGTATCTTAAAGACTAATTCATCAATTTCTAGTTTCATAGTTTTCTTTCATGTGCATCTTTTCATTGATTACTCTCTAGAACTTGCTTTGATTCTCTTCAAAATCATATTTAGCAGTGCATTATGGTAATATGATAAAGGCATATTTTTTTTTTTGGGTTTTAGAAGCCACAATAGTCAAATTGCTTCCCTGATTTGAATATTTTATCCCTTTGCTACCCTTTTAAGCTTTGACCGTTTTTATTTGTTGCAAACCCTTCATTTTAGCCCTTGGCCTAAACACTTTTCCTTATACTAAGGTCAAGACTAATGGAGCAACACTTTAATATGTGTTGGGTAGCTTGATGATGTCTTTGGTGAGGGCTGAGGTTCCGGACTCCAACCCGGTTCGGACCGGCTGGGTCCATACTTGAACCCGATTGAATTAGTTCTAGGGTTGGTTCCGAATCCTGGAACTGGTTACAACTGGGTCCGAAGTCGGGTCCTGAAAACTTGAAACCGAAACTAGACCCATTACCTGGTCCAATTAGTTTTTTTTTGCAAAAAATATCTGAATTACTCGGTTACCTGTTGACATCAGGTGTTGTTCTTCCAATGCCGTCATAATTTCCAACTATACATTGATATTACTAAATCTTTTTGTTAATATATAATACTATGAGAATATGGTATTTTTTTATGCTTAGATGAAATGAAATGTTATCTATTAGCTAACTAATTAGACTTTAATGCATAGTAAATGTCTTGCTGCCACTCTCTTAAATTTGGATTTTGAACGATCGATTAATTAGCTTGTTGGGTATTTTGGTTCTCTTACAAAATCACAATCATAAGCCAAAAATTTGAATGAAATGAAATAAAACACAATAGGAAAAAATTAGGAACCAGATACCCGGTTCCAAAAATCCTGGACTTAGCACCAATCGGGATCGGGACCGGGTCCATAAAAATGTATCAGGTACCCGATCCTGCTCAGCATTATATTTGGCGATGAATTTTGGAACTTTTAGTGTGGTGCGGAGATGTATTATTGTGATCATTTAGAAAATGAGTTATGTTGTACATGTCAATCATTCATTTTTCTTTCAAAGGAAAAAAGTGAGGAAAAAAATGAAAAACAATTGCCAAGAAAAAAAAGAAAAGGAAAATTTGAAAAAAAAAATCAAAAATCTCAGGAAAAATTCAAAAAAAAAAAAATGTTGTGAATAAGCGTATTTGACATGAATACATGGTATAAGTACTCATTTTCAATGGTTGCTTTTGAAGGGTGTGTTCCTAAATTGTCACAAGCTTTAAGTGAGTGCATGGTATATTTATGGAAGTATTTGGTTACTCATTAGCTTTTTAGCTGTCAGCTCCTCATTTCCTAAATCGATTTTCCCTCTTCAAACATTTTTTAAATTTTAGCCCATTAAAACCCCATGAAGTCCTCTTGATTACAATGCTACATTTTTACATTTTAGTGGTGGAGGATTGAGAATCTTAGCAAACCTATAGTAGGTTGTATGATTGGAAGATGAATTGAGTGAACCTTGCAATATCTTAGACTCATCAGCGGGAGTGTTCTACATGTCCTTAAAGTGAGGTTCTACTGGTTGGAGTTGTGCATATTTCTTAAGTGGGGTGAAAGATTGTGTATAGATGTCATCAATGGAAATTAAGAATTTCTTGATATGTGCATTGTGCTTATATGTGATCTAATGTTTAGGTTACTTAAATGATGCAGTTGATTGGAATGTACGCATATTTTTCCCTGGTGGTGCATATATGAATTTTTCAAAACCCAAAAGATTTTTGATTTCATTATTTCTTTTTCTTTTTCATAGATTTCATAGATATATCTTCTATAAACACTCATGAGAGCATTCTCATCCACTAAGGGTAACTTCGGGTTTAATAGCCTTGTTGCACATGCTAAGTGCTAGCATAATTCCTACAAAAGTAAATTAAGATTTTAATTCTTGGATGTTTAGTTTCATTTTACTCGAAGACGAGTAAAATTTAGATTTGGGGTACAGTTCGACCCAAAATTATGTCATTTTATAGCCTATTATTATCTAATATTTGTTTAAAATAAATTATTAAATCAGGATTTAAATATGTTTTTATTTTTTATGAGCATTTGGGAAATTTGAAGAACGAATAAAATTTATTTAAAGAAAGGAAGAAAAAAAAAAGAAGAAGAAATTGGACCCACAAGGGCGTTGGACCAATGCAAGAGAACCGGTGCAGCAGCACGCGACTCAATTCGCGGCCCAATCATCCGCGATGTAGCTCCCCTTCTTCCACGCATGACCCCTTCATAGAACCAGCGCTGAGTCCCCTCCTTTTAGCTCTCTCACTCATCGCGGGGCTTGTTCAGTCTATTTTCTCCGTGGCCCACAGCCAGCCTTTACCAACTCAGCCTCACTTAAACCCTCACTTGAGCTGCATGTGACCCACTCCTTCCCCCCTCCCCTTTCCAATTCCTCTCTTCTCTTCTCAGTGAAATCTGAGACTTCCCCAGTTCCCATGCTTCTTCGCTTCATCTTCCTCCTCATTTCTTCAGCTGCGCATTCCACAGCCCTTCGCCTTCTCCCCCCCCTCTCTCTCTCTCTCTCTCTCTCTTCAATTACCTTCATCAATTCTCCTATTATCACCTCCAGCCGTTAACCCCCATTATCATCATCACCACCATTAAAACTTCTACGGTTTCAAGGGGTTGTCTTTAATTCGAGTTTAATGAAATCCATCAAGAGTAGTAGGTTGCGCTTTTTTGGGCCTATAATTGGAGCAAGGTCAAAGGCAGGGTTAGGAGGAGATTCGCAGTTCTTTCCATTTTCTATTTTTAGTTCGTCTACTCTTTTTTTCACGATTGCAGATCTAGTAGTTTACATTTTTACACCACGTAATCCAATTGGTTGCATTGAATTCTAGTGGGTTTTATTTCAATAATATTGGATACGACAAACAATTCGGTTTGAATTTGCCCTGCTAATCCCTAGGTTTAGTTGCTCTGGTCTCATCCCCCGTTTCGATTTGTTCAATGCCCTGAGTTGTTCAGCTTGTCTCTCTTAATCTGGGGTGCCCTTCTTGTCTCGGGTTGCTTCTTATTGACTAATTGTTGCTTTAGAGGATTCCAGGATTGTAAACATGGCTATCTTGTAACATATTACCCTGTTGGCTTCGATTTTATGGCACTATTCGATTTTGCTTTATCACTTGATTACTTTCTAGGCTTACTTTTAAATATGTTTACTGCGGTGTTGGTGATGTGTTGTTTCAAGTCCGTCATGTTTGGAAGATACCTTAAAAAGTTAGTGACTTAAGCAATGCTTGATAATTATACAAAGTTTGTCTCAGGTTATAGGTATTCGTTAGTTTTTAATTTTCATGGCCTAAATTCATAATTCATCTCCCTGTAAATGTTACGACAATAAACCACACACTTGCAGAGATCACAACACTAATCCTTTCAAAATATAGCTTACTAGAATTTTTTTTGGGTTAGGATTGTCCAACATAGATCCGCCACTAGAGACTTTTTTGGGTCAAAATTCGAGGGAGAATTAAGCATGAAATGTTCGATCTAACTAAGGGTGAAAAATGATTGAGCCAATTTGCAAGGGTCTTCGAATTATTCAATGGGAAACCCATGAAGCTGAACTCAACACAGTTCGGCAAGCTAGTGGTTGAGCTTCTCCTACAAATGAGCCAGGGTTAAGGTGAAGCTCTGTTCAATAGGCCCGTGAAGCTCGTCGAGTGAAAAAAATAAAAACAGAATAAAAAAGCATATTGGTTTAACCGATGATTCAGTTAAGAAAATAAATCATAATGATTAATACAAGTAAAAAATGAAAATATATTTGGTAACTAAATCATCCGCCCAAGTTGCGTGTCACTATCATGCATTTTTCTTTCCTTTTTTCATAACCATGTCTGGTAGTGCCATAATATTAATTTTACTCATTATGTAGCTTAGATATGGATATTAATTGGCTTAACTGGTGAACTGTTTAGAGATTACCAAGGATTTGAATTTGAATCTTGTTTATATCTGTTTTTGCGCCAAACTTTTGAGTGCAACAAATTTTAAATCGGCTCAGCTCATTTCCAACCCTGAATCCAATACTTGTTATCACGCAGAGTTGACTTAGTAGTATGGATCAAACGTGTTCAGGGTTCCTCCATTGCCTGCACTTGAGCTAATTTTGACTTATAAACCATCAATAACTTTTAAAAGATTACTTATTTGACGATGAGGAAAAGTATGTGGTACTATTTGAGACTCTTTTTCCATGAAGGAGCAAAATATAAATAAAATAATGCATGAAGCAGTCAAAATGAATCTAGAACTTCCGTTAAATGAACAAATGGTCTCCTTCGCAGCTTAGTCCTATATGCAAATGTCATTTTGTAGATCTAAGGTTAACCATATTCTCCTGGTGATTAAGAAAAAGGAAACGGAAAATATTATGATACAATCATTCGAAGTATATTAAAAAAATAGATACTAAATTTGAAATAATATGAAGTAACGTAATTAGATCTGATCAAATTAAGAGTCGGCATATGTTGAGGATCGGGACATGTTGAGAATCAACAGATTGGATTTTTTACGCCTTTGGCCCCGTGACATATTAACGTGCGTCTAAATGAATGACAGAAGGAAAATAATGTGGAAAAGAAAAATCAAGGATGAATCCTATTGATAAGCTTATTATTCCATGGCCCTTCCAGATTGAGGGGGAGACATTTGCCCAAAAATAAATGAAGTTTTTAAAAGTACAGCACATGTTGGCGACGTTCCCAATTGATGTGAGCACTTAAGCAATGAAATTAGGCCACATACACATCGGGAGTTTATGATTATCCGTGAAATTCATGTTCGAAAAGTCTTTCTGAGTCGATATGTTAAATGGGTCTACTCTTCAAAATCAATTACTGATTCAAGTCAACAATGTCGGTTGTCTGGGTTTTATTAGCGACATTTGAAAGGACTTCAATAAAATTTTGGGTAATGTCATTTTCAGTTTGTTAGGGAAAGCCGATAAGGTGTTCATTAATCATGCAGATGCAAATTTGGGAAAATTTTATAGTGCAGATTTGGGAAAAAATTTTGGGACGGTTGATAGGGTTCAAAATTTTTCACTGACATCAACGTTTACATAAATTATTGACATCCGAGCCCGATGGTTTGATCTCCTTTAACTAGTGTATGATGACCTCTTGTTTTCGAGTATTCACTGTTGTCTTTATAGTGAGTTCTTGTTCTCTCCAACTTATTTTTTCAAATTATATTTAGCGAGCTCAATGAACAAATTCATTTTAGTTCAGCAAAAATAAATCGAGAAAAATAGGGCATTAAACTCCCACAAGCACCTTAAATTCATTTTAGTTCAACAAATTCACACAAAACCAATTAAATTTGTGTCTACTATTATCCTCTCAGCAATTTATGTCGGAAATTTTTTAATATCTTAGGAAATGTTCTAAATGCGGAGAATAAATTCTTTAATATTTTAGAAAATGATATCGATGTGGAGCATTAGTGGTGAAAATAACATTTGCGGAAAATGTCATATACATAGGCCCTGTTCGTTATTTAGCATCTTGAACTTACACATGCTTTAACCTGTTCTAAATTGCTTCAACCTGGTCTATCTTTCTACAGTCAGCTCCTATCTGTTTCAACCTGCTCCAATTTATCACGACTCCTTTATAAAACTGCTTCAAGTCTACTATGTTTACCTCTACATGCTTAAACCCGTTCGAACCCATTCCAACTTGCTCCAACATATTCGAACCCACTAGTCGCTCCTCCAAAACGTTGAAAATGAACAAGCCCTGAATACAAGAGGAAGCTTTGAAAAAAGTAGCATCAAAATATATTGCTTCCACACGGTAAAAATAGAAATAACCCTTAAAATATTTTATTAGATAAGAGAAAAATAAGGGAAAGATCATATTTTACAATTCTGTCTTCAAGTAAGTATACTGGCTTAACATCGTAATTCTACATACACCATGTCAAATTTAAGATTTCATGTCATCCAAATTTAAGATAAATCACCAAACTGCTAACCATATAGTAGTGTGAATGAAAAAGTATTCAAGAAAAGTCTTCGTTGATAATCTTCACTATTAGGATAAGACTTTATGACATTTTAATAAATTTTGAATTAGTTGGATATTGTTCTTCTTAATTGTAGATGCCATAATTAATCCAAATACATTCCATTCAGTTCTTGTAAGCTGTGTTAACTTGTAGGGCCATGTATTTGAGACTGAAATACGGGGCCATCTTTGGATTAATTATGGTAGATGCCACAATTAATCTATATATATATATATATAGATATATATATATAATATATATATACTATATATATAATATATATATATATATATATATATATATATATAAAATCTTAACTATTAGGCTAAGAATTTACGGCATTTTGATAAATTTTCAAGTAGTTGGATATCATTCTTCTTAATGGTAGATGGCATAATTAATTCAAACACATTCCATTCAGTTCTTGTAAGCTGTATTAATTTGTAGGGCCATGTATTTGAGACTGAAATAGGGGGCCATGTTTGGATTAATTATGGTAGATGCCACAATTAATCCATATATATATATGTATACACACACACACACACATATATATATATATGTGTGTGTGTGTGTGTATATATATGTGTGTGTGTGTGTGTGTATATGTATGTATATATATATATATGTGTGTGTGCGTGTGTGTGTGTGCGCGCGCGCGCGTGCGCACATAAGGCTGCTCAGGTAGGATAAGATTTTCTATAGGATGAATAGGAGAAGCGCATGGAGGTGATGTCTATCTCTTTCTCAGAATTGACCGCTAAACATAATATTGACGATCACTAGAATTAAAACTATTGATCACTGAAACTAAAATTATTGATCACCAAACATTCCCATCACATATTATGTTTATAATGTATGTGTTTACATAAGATATTTGTTAGGAAGCAATATATGTATATATTTTTTTAGGTATCGATCATAAGAGTTATATACGTGTGGTGTTCACATCTATCATCGATATATATGTGAGCAGAATGTTTCATTTACATAGTTATCGTGAAATTACGATTTGTGGTCATTATAAATATGTTTGTTGATCAAAAGCTATAAACTAAATTTGTAGTGAGGTGAGCCTTTTCCTTCACATGTTTAGCTTTCTTTTCATCAACAATCATAATATAGGTTTTTTTAACGATATCAATTAGTTATTAACATATTCAATTTTAGTGATCACTAGAACAAGTTTGGTGATCAATTAGTATATCAATAATGATCATAATGAATATCTTCATGGATCATAAATTATTCAATCAATTCCAATCAAGTGAGCTTTATTCGTTGTAATTTCAGCTTTATTTTTGTGAATAACCACCATACATATTTCTGTTTATGATATTGGTCAGTTCTCAATAGATCAAGTTTCGGTGACCACTATAATTATGTTTGGTTATCAATTGATCTATCCATAACAATCACTACAAATATATTCATTGATCACAACCATATCCCCAACAATAGCAATCAAAGCTCTATTGTTGATTTATTTGAGTTTTACTTTCATTCGAAATCATCATATGTGTTTTCATATATAATCTTCATCAGTAATCAATAGCTTTAGTCTTAGTGATCATCAGTGCTATGTCTCGTGATCAATTCCAGGGAAGAGGCAGACAATGTCGCCATGATTTCATCCTACCCACGCGAAACAGCTCATCACACCTAAGCAGTCCCCCATATATATATATA
>JAKOGI010001620.1:0-92500 GCA_029747015.1 Carnegiea gigantea
ATATATATATATGTGTGCATATATATATATATATATATTCCACGGTATTCATACCACTTTCTGAAACAGTAAAGGGGTAGATTTGTGTATGGTCAGTGGCGAAATGAAGACTGCCGAAGATCTTTTTGACCAAAGGTTTTAGGAATCCTATTACATTTCACTTCCTAACCTCCACTCACCAAAGGAAGGTTATGGAATTACAATTTTCTTCAATTTTTAGACAAATCAATTTTATCCAATCAAAACAAAATTCCTTCTTCCAAAACGATCGCATTAAGACATTACCATGTCTATATATTCCCAGTCCCTCTGCATTTATGATTGTTGAAACTGATGCATCTGACATAGGTTATGATGGCATTTTAAAACAAAAATTATCATCGCATAGCCAAGAACAATTAGTTAGATATCATTCAGGTTTATGGATTGGTGCACAAAAGAATTACTCTACAATCAAAAAGGAAATTTTATCCATTGTTCTCTGTGTTACAAAATTTCAAGATGATTTGTATTTCAAAAAATTTCTTCTTAGATTAGATTGCAAATCTGCAAAAGAAATTTTACAAAAAGATGTCAAAAATCTGGTTTCCAAACAAATTTTTGCCCGTTGCAAGCAATCCTTTCAGTATTTGATTTTGATATAGAATTTATCAAAGGAAATGCTAATTCTTTACCTGATTTCCTTACAAGAGAGTTCTTACAAGGAAAGATTAACCTACAAATCTCTCTTGCAGAATTCAACATGAATAGAAACAAACCAGGAGGCAAAGACAAAGGCAAAAGCATTTGAAAAGCAGAAGATTATCAAATTACTGTCCCTACAAAATTACCTCTTCAAAACCAATTCCAAACCCTAGCCAATTATCCCACGTTACCATGCAAAACAGTGGTCTCTCGACCAACTACCAGGTCAACTAATGACAATTCCTACACCGTTCGGTACACAGAACATTTGTGCCTAACTACTCACAAAACCATACCAACCACTGACATTTTAAAACCTTTTTTAGGTCATCTAGTTTGACTACCTCACTCCCCTCCCGGCCTTTGCGAAAAGGTGTCGCCAGAATGGTGTCACCTTTATGCAGAAGCTTAAGATCATCTGCAGGAGGATGGACAGAGGAGATACTAGAACCATTTTGAAAATGCCAAACTTTTATAAGGGAAGTTTGAACATTAATACTGGGTATTTGGTAAACATTCTGAAGACCATGTTTGGAAGCAAATGTAGGGAACTAAAGAAAGAAAGGAATATTTGTACGAAGACGTTCCATGTCCGAAATCCACTCCTTTTTAATGGATTCCATAAGGGAACGATCCATTTGTTCGAACCAAGTTCGCAAAGAGATATTTGGAACTGAGTAATAATCAGCTTTGATCATATCCCAGTCTATTTGGAAGCTTTTGAAAGAAATACCATTAATTGAAGCTCCAATTCCAGATGTAGTCGGAGATGGAGGATCAATAATGGGCTCAGGTATAGGATTACGAAACCTATAACGAGTCGAATCGTCTATAATTAGATGGATAAGAATGGTCAGGAGTTTCTTTGATAGAGAAAGAGCGAAATTTAAGAAGACTTCAGCCATCAGATTCTTCTACAATTTCGTCAATATCTCTTCTTTCAATTTGTAAGGATGGTTGAAGCTCGTGGAGCTCAAGCTCATCTGGGAGAGTTATTTCATCCCATTTGAGTAATTTTGGAGTGAAGACAGTGGGTTTCTCGTCTTCAATTTGAAGTGAAATTGTTTCTTGGGAATTGGAAGGAAGAGGGTTTTAAAACCTTGTATTTAAATTTGTACTCATAAGTCGAAAATAAATACGATACATAACAACAAAATTTTTGAAGTCCCAAAATTCATTACCTTGTATATGAACATCAAGCTTGAGGGCTTCTGTTGTCATAGGACAGGTTAAATCAACCATAAAATCAGGATAACAATTGAAAAATATAGGACCTTTGCAAATGTTAGTTTGGATAACTGCAAGTAAAGAATATTTGTATTTACGTAATCTTTTGTCACGTAAAGCCATGTAAATGGGAGCATTAATACCTTTTCTTACCAAAGGTTTAATGGCTACTTGTACTAAACCAATATGCATAAATCGATATTTTGCTTGTAAATGTAAATTAATAGCATTTGTTTAAGCATGTCAATAGTTTGTAAACCATTTTGTAAACTAATGACTTCTTCATGCGTTTTGCAAGAATATGCTTTAATGAAATCAAATGTGCCAATTTTGTAAATGGTGTCTAACTCTATTCTAGGGAGAGACAATAGCATAATTGTTCTCGGCTAGGAGACCCAATAAAGGTAAAGTATTTGTTCATTAGAGAAGAGTGTTCTACTAAGTATGGAGCGTTCAAAATGAAAGCTGTGTCTATATATATAGTACATAATATATATACATATGTGCTATGCAGTGTTGCCGTGTGTATCTTGATGTCTTTCTTACAACTGTTCTTAAACGGGAAGACAGATACCAAGATTTCTGAAAAGAAATGATTATTGCAGGATTACCAAATTTATTCGGTGAAAAGAATCCTCAATAAAACTTCGAACGAATTTTGGACCAAATGATATCCATTGGATTATTAACATTTGGTCAATATTGGTATTGTCAAACTGAAGCTTGTAGGTTCTTTGTAAATGAGATAAGCTTCAATCCAAAAACTATAGGGAAGAGCGAACCCAATCTAGAAAGGAGATGGTACGTTCTGTGAAGCCTTTTCGGAATTACAAAAGAATTATGGCTCCTTCTACGGCCGTAAAAAGGCCCAGAAGAAAACAAAACAAGCCCAAATCAAGACAGCCCTTTACTCAATCCAAGCCTTTTGTCAAAAAAGAAACCAAACCAGTTTCAAAAAAGAAAAGGTCTCCTAAGGACCAAAAGCCCATTGTCTGTTACAAATGTGGCAAAGTAGGCCACAAGGCTCCTCAATGCAAAACAGAACAAAAGATAAATGAGTTGTTCTCAGAAGATCCAGAACTCAAACAAAAACTTCTGGCACTCCTTATTAAGGAACCCTCAGGGTCTGAAAGTGAAGACAACTATTATGATGGATCCAGTGATGATTCAGAATATGAGTCTTCGCCAATTAAGACTCTTAATGTCATTTCCTCCAAATCCAAAAAAGAATTCCTTATTGAGTTAATAGGACAAATCCCTGACCTCGATGTCAAAAAAGATTATCTTCAACGCCTCAAAGATTTAATCCTTGAAGAAGAAGATAAACAAAAATTTGATTTTGGACCTTCTTCGTCCTTCAATCAAATCTTTGAGAATTATCCTATTCCAAATCCTTTTCAACCCGTCACTACAAAACAATTACAAACAGAGCTTAACGAACTCAAAAGTCAAGTTCGTATCCTCAAATCAGATGTCATCCTCCTCAAAACAAAAGATTTAGAGATTGATGCAAAAATATCAATGCTGGAATCTCTAAAAGCAGATCCTCCTCTTCCTCCACCTGACTTACATTCCTCAGAAATATCAGAAGTTGATATTCCTCAAACTCAATTTTTACAAACAATATCCCGTATTACCTTTCAAAAATGGAACTCTATAGTCAATTTAGTTGTTGATGACTTTTCTATGAATGTCATCGCTCTAATTGACAGTGGAGCAGATCAAAATTGCCTTAGAGAAGGAGTTGTTCCTACTAAGTGCTGTGAGCGTTCAAATGAACAGCTTGTCAGTGCTAGTGGCGATCCTTTACATATTCGTTACAAATTAGAAAAAGGATATATTCGTAATAACAATTACTGTTTCAAAAATGTGTTTCTTGTTATTAGCAATATCACCAATGATTTGATTTTAGGTACTCCTTTCTTGACACAAATCTACCCCTTTACTGTTTCAGAAAGTGGTATTCATACAAAGGTTTTAGGAAATCCTATTACATTTCACTTCCTAACCTCCACTCACCAAAGGAAGGTTATGGAATTACAATTTTCTTCAATTTTTAGACAAATCAATTTTATCCAATCAAAACAAAATTCCTTCTTCCAAAACGATCGCATTAAGACATTACCATGTCTATATATTCCCAGTCCCTCTGCATTTATGATTGTTGAAACTGATGCATCTGACATAGGTTATGATGGCATTTTAAAACAAAAATTATCATCGCATAGCCAAGAACAATTAGTTAGATATCATTCAGGTTTATGGATTGGTGCACAAAAGAATTACTCTACAATCAAAAGGGAAATTTTATCCATTGTTCTCTGTGTTACAAAATTTCAAGATGATTTGTATTTCAAAAAAATTCTTCTCAGATTAGATTACAAATCTGCGAAAGAGATTTTACAAAAAGATGTCAAAAATCTGGTTTCCAAACAAATTTTTGCCCGTTGGGAAGCAATCCTTTCAGCATTTGATTTTGATATAGAATTTATCAAAGGAAATGCTAATTCTTTACCTGATTTCCTTACAAGAGAGTTCTTACAAGGAAAGATTAACCTACAAATCTCTCTTGCAGAATTCAACATGAATAGAAACAAACCAGGAGGCAAAGACAAAGGCAAAAGCATTCGAAAAGCAGAAGATTATCAAATTACTGTCCCTACAAAATTACCTCTTCAAAACCAATTCCAAACCCTAGCCAATTATCCCCCGTTACCATACAAAACTATAGTCTCTCGACCTAATACCAAGTCAACCAATGACAATTCCTACACAGTTCGGTACACAGAACATCTGTGCCTAACAACTCACAAAACCACACCACCCATTGACATTTTAAAACCTTTGATCAAAAAGATCTTTGGCAGTCTTCATTTCGCCACTGACCATACACAAAAAACCCAACAGTTTTATGAGCTAATCTTAGTCGATACTCATTCTGCTGATATTAGCCATACTCATGACAAAACCAACCCAAACCACATTCTCTTTTCCAAATGTATTATTCGACAAGTGCTCAGTGCTCAGCAATGGAAAGATCCGTTCGAAGAACGACACTTTTCTGTACCATTTGCCCCACAAACTTACAATTACAATGATTATAGAACGGCTTGGTACCGAGCCTTTCTATATTTACCTGAAACCCATTCTTGGTTCTTTAATTTTCATGACAATTGTCCCGTACAATTTCCTATTTGGTTTTACTACTGGTGGACTTGGTTCGGATGTTCACTATCTGTATTACCTTTAGAAGCCCAAGGCGGATGGGACTTTTGGGACAAGAATATGTCCTCTCTGGATGCGTATACAAAAGAACTACAATTCTTTCGGGTATTCAACATTGCCTGGATTTTTAGCTGGGAATACAGACTTCAGAATTACTTAAAGAACGCATTTCCTCTATCCCTGGTCCGGGTTTACAAAGTTAAATGGTGGTCTGAATTCAAAACACAATTATGTGGTAGTGAAAATGTGGAGCACTACTGTCGTACCAAATCTAAGAAGTTCACACTCCACAATCTCCATACATTTGAAGCAAAAACATCCGTTGGACCTTCTACTCCTCGAAAGAAAGAAAATCCGTCATCATCAACAAAAACAAAGAACAAGGGTCTCTCCCAAAAGGAGAAAGAAGTTCTTGAATATCTCAAAGATTACCCTCAGATGAGACAAATATTTTTACAAAAAATTCTGGACAAGGCCGATGACTCTGATGAAGTCAGTTCAACAGCTTCAACCAATAACAAAAATAATGACATGTATCAAGATTCACAAGACCCATATGAATTATGAATGATTTAAAACAAAGGCTGGCAAAGGTCACATGACCTTTGGCAAAATGCAAAAGCCAAATAATACAAAAGAGCCTGCAAGGGTCATTTAGCCCTTGGCAAAAGTAAAGGTCATTCGTACTAACGAATCTTTTCTTTTGCAGCCTTCGACAAAATACACTGTTCATCTACAGTGACCCCACTGACAAAAAGCAAACAGTGTAATGATAAGGATGATGACTCACCTTTCATTACGTGTCCACGACAAAAGGAATCTGCTTTACAAAAAGAAGACTCACCTTTCCAGTACATGATGGCCGACAAAGAGCATCTACTTTTGATGTCCAAACAAAATTACAATTATGAAGAGCTCTCTTACACCTCTATTTAAGAAGTGCTCATCAAGTGAAGAAGGCATAGTGAAAAAAAAAGAAGCATCTTCAAGCTTTCAAAACTTTCTCTCAGTTTTCTTCAACAAAATTTTCTAGCTTTAAGTTATATTTTGTACTTCTACATTTTGGAGTTTCCAACATTTCCAACATTTCCAAGTTCATTTGTAAGTTCTTGTATTACATTTCTTTCAGTTTTATCTGTTACTCTGTACATTTCAATAAACTTTAAGTAACATTTCTGTTTACATTTCTGGTCCATTTCTTAATTATTAACGATCCTGTATCCAGTTGGTATTGACCAAATGTTAATAATCCAAACGGGATATCATTTGTGCCAAAATTCTGTCGAAGTTTGTTGAGGATTCTTTCACCAAATAAATTTGGCAATCCTGCAATAAATCTTTCTTTCCAGAAATCTTGGTTATTGTCTTCCCGTTTAAGAACATTTGTAAGAAAGACATCCTTATACCATCTATAATCTGTCAAGGAAGGACATCTTAAATTAATGAGGATTGTTTTAGCAACGGCTTGCTCTTCTTTTGGGTTACCAAGGAAATGAAGAGTAATTGTATGCAAAAGAGTTTGCACACAATCATCTTGTTCTTCTTCAAGTCCTGTGGTAGAGTACCTTACTATCTTTTTGTGTGTTAGGATGGCTTGTCTTTGTTCTGTGGTAAAGGTATTATCCCACCAAGACTTTAGTTGTCCTGTAAAACCTATTACTAGGGCAACTGCTATGTTGGTATCACTATGACCCTGTATTTTGTAAGCATTATGAGCCATCCACATTTCTTGGACTGTGGAAAGGATTTCATGTCCAGCCTTGCCATCGATATTCCATTGATGAATGGATCTGCCATCAAAACTAGATGAGGCAAAGGATCCACGTTCTTCATATTGAATATCAGGTGGAGTTGGCCTAGGATAGAAATTATTTCCTGGACCTCTAGACCAATTGTGAAGTTTGTTAACTGTAGTTGGTTCATCAAGGATGTTGTCAATGGTTTGCAGAGTATCACGACCTTCTTGTTGCCAAACGTCATGACTCTCTACTGAGTCATCACTAGATTCATCACTAGTGGACGACTCATCTTGGATCTTTTGACAAGTTTTGTCTATGCAAGATGTTGAGGGTTTGGACGAAGCTAACTCAAGAGTCTTGAGTTGGTCAGAAATGAGTTTGAAGTAATGATTATTTGAGGATTCTGTTTGTTTATGAAAGGCTTCTAATCTGGGTTTTGGAATTGTATCTGTTTTGAAGAAAGGTGGAGAACCTTCATCTTTAGGTTCTTGCTTGGTATGGGTCATTTGGTTACGCTTGTTTTCAGCAATTTGGGCTGAAACTTGGTTAAGCTGTTCAGCAATTGTTTGAAGGATAGTGTTTGTATAATTGGCTTGTTGATGAACCTTTTTTAGGTCATCAAGTTTGACTACCTCACTCCCCTCCCGGCCTTTGCGAAAAGGTGTCGCCAGAATGGTGTCACCTTTGTGCAGAAGCTTAAGATCATCTGCAGGAGGATGGACAGAGGAGATACTAGAACCATTTTGAAAATGCCAAACTTTCATAAGGGAAGTTTGAACATTAATACTGGGTATTTGGTAAACATTCTGAAGACCATGTTTGGAAGCAAATGTAGGGAACCAAAGAAAGAAAGGAATATTTGTACGAAGACGTTCCATATCGGATTCCATGAGGGAACGATCCATTTGTTCAAACCAAGTTCGCAAAGAGGTATTTGGAACTGAGTAATAATCAGCTTTGATCATATCCCAGTCGATTTGGAAATTTTTGAAAGAAATACCATTAATTGAAGCTCCAATTCCAGATGTAGTCGGAGATGGAGGATCAATAATGGGCTCAGGTATAAGATTACGAAACCTATAACGAGTCGAATTGTCGAAATGTTTAGAAGAGGAAGCAACATCTGAAAATGATCGTCTATAATTGGATAGATAAGAAGGGTCAGGAGTTTCTTTGATAGAGAAAGAACGAAATTTAAGAAGAATTCTGCCATTAGATTCTTCTACAATTTCGTCAATATCTCTTCGTTCAATTTGTAAGGAAGATTGAGGCTCGTGGAGCTCAAGCTCATCTGAGAGAGTTATTTCATCCCATTTGAGTAATTTTGGAGTGAAGACAGTGGGTTTCTCGTCTTCAATTTGCAGTAAAATTGTTTCTTGGGAATTGGAAGGAAGAGGGTTTAAAAACCTTGTATTTAAATTTGTACTCATAAGTCGAAAATAAATACGATACATAACAACAAAATTTTTGAAGTCCAAAAATTCATTGCCTTGTATATGAACATCAAGCTTGAGGGCTTCTGTTGTCATAGGACAGGTTAAATCAACCATAAAATCAGGATAACAATTGAAAAATATAGGACCTTTGCAAATGTTAGTTTGAATAACTACAAGTAAAGAAGATTTGTATTTACGTAATCTTTTGTCACGTAAAGCCATGTAAATGGGAGCATTAATACCTTTCCTTACCAAAGGTTTAATGGCTACTTGAACTAAACCAATATGCATAAATCGATATTTTGCTTGTAAATGTAAATTAATAGCATTTTGTTTAAGCATGTCAGTAGTTTGTAAACCATTTTGTAAACTAATGACTTCTTCATGCGTTTTGCAAGAATATGCTTTAATGAAATCAAATGTGCCAATTTTGTAAATGGTGTCTAACTCTATTCTAGGGAGAGACCAATTAGCATAATTGTCTGGGCTAGGAGCCTTAAATAAAGGTAATGTTCTTTGTTCATTAGAGTTAACGATGTTACCCTGGTTACTATCAGATCTGAAAGACAACATACGCCTTAATCTAGACGCCATGATTATGTATACATTCAAATCTCTATGTGCAGACAGGTGTATAACGGGACCACCACCGGGACCACCTTCACACGGCTGACCAACAGATTTTCCTTGGCTGACCAACGTTAGGGACACCACTGTATGCAAGACACAGCTCTATGAACACAGAGATGCAAACATATACCTAAACACAACCTCTAAATGAAAGTATATGCAATCTAACCTGGCTCTGATACCAACTGGATACAGGATCAGTAATAATTAAGAAATGGACCAGAAATGTAAACAGAAATGTTACTTAAAGTTTATTGAAATGTACAGAATAACAGATAAAACTGAAAGAAATGTAATACAAGAACTTACAAATGAACTTGGAAATGTTGGAAATGTTGGAAACTCCAAAATGTAGAAGTACAAAATATAACTTAAAGCTAAAGAATTTTGTTGAAGAAAACTGAGAGAAAGTTTTGAAAGCTTGAAGATGCTTCTTTTTTTTCACTCTCTTGTAAGGAAATCAGGTAAAGAATTAGCATTTCCTTTGATAAATTCTATATCAAAATCAAATGCTGAAAGGATTGCCTGCCAACGGGCAAAAATTTGTTTGGAAACCAGATTTTTGACATCTTTTTGTAAAATTTCTTTTGCAGATTTGCAATCTGATCTGAGAAGAAATTTTTTGAAATACAAATCATCTTGAAATTTTGTAACACAGAGAACAATGGATAAAATTTCCTTTTTGATTATAGAGTAATTCTTTTGTGCACCAATCCATAAACCTGAATGATATCTAACTAATTGTTCTTGGCTATGCGATGATAATTTTTGTTTTAAAATGCCACCATAACCTATGTCAGATGCATCAGTTTCAACAATCATAAATGCAGAGGGACTGGGAATATGTAGACATGGTAATGTCTTAATGCATTTCTTAATATGCTGAACAATGACTGTATGCTTGTTTGTCCAAGGCTGAGGGTTCCTCCTAAGACGACTATAAAGGGGAGCACATAATTGTTTTAGGTGAGGAAAGAATTCTGACACATAATTTAGACATCCTAAGAATCTTTGTAACTGGGTTTTATCTTTGATTTCGTCTGGAAATTTGTCAGCAAAGGCTAAGGATCTTTGAATGGGCTTAATGGTACCTTGATAAATATTATGTCCTAGAAATCTGATTTTGGTTTGGAATAAAATCATTTTGGATGCAGAGAGTGCTAAACCATTGTGTTGAATGATTCGGAGGAAATGGTGCAGATGCTTAAAATGTTGTTCAATGGATTTTGAAAAGACCAAAACGTCGTCAATATAAATGATAATGTAATCTGTGTATGGAGTGAAAATGTCATTCATGATGTTTTGAAATTCAGAGGGGGCGTTTTTAAGACCAAATGGCATAACATTCCATTCGTAATGCCCAAATGGAACTGTAAAAGCGGTTTTGTATCTATCGTTATCCTTAATTTGGATTTGCCAGAATCCAGACTTCATATCAAATTTAGAAAATAATGTTGCACTATGAAGTCTATTTAGTAAATCTCTTTTATTGGGAAGCGGATAGCGAATCCATTGTAAAACTTTGTTTAAAGGTTTGTAATTAATAACCAAGCGAGAACTCCTCTTTCCTTTTCAGCAGCTTTATTAACATAAAAGGCTGCACAACTCCAGGGAGATTTCGAAGGTCTAATTAGGTTTTTTTCAAGTAAAACTTGAATTTCTTTTTTGCAATGTTCAAGAAGTTCAGAATTCATTTGAGTGGGACGAGCCTTGGTGGGAATATTTCTTTCATCAAACCCAGGTTCATAAGGTAAAGAGATGACATGTTTCTTTCTTTCCCAGAAAGCATTGGGAAGATCAGCACATACCTTTCTTTGAAAACTTTTTCTAAATCAGAAATTTTTAATTGTAAAGAGGGGTTGAGTAATTGTTCTTCAATTTTTTTGTAGGAAATTTCTTCCTGAAGGTAAGAAATTTGATTCTGCTTTGACTGAAGATAATTGATTTGTTTAAAAATTGAAGAGGATTGTAGTTCCATAACCTTCTTTTGGTGAGTGGAGGTTAGGAAATGAAATGTAATAGGATTTCCCAAAACCTTTGTACGAATACCACTTTCTGAAACAGTAAAGGGGTAAATTTGTGTTAGAAAAGGAGTACCTAAAATTAAATCATTTGTGATATTGCTAATAACAAGAAACACATTTTTGAAGCAGTAATTGTTATTACGAATATATCCTTTTTCTAATTTGTAACGAATATGTAAAGGATCGCCACTAGCACTGACAAGCTGTTCATTTGAACGCTCACAGTACTTAGTAGGAACAACTCCTTCTCTAAGGCAATTTTGATATGCTCCACTGTCAATTAGAGCGATGACATTCATAGAGAAGTCATCAACAACTAAATTGACTATAGAGTACCATTTTTGAAAGGTAATACGGGATATTGTTTGTAAAAATTGAGTTTGAGGAATATCAACTTCTGATATTTCTGAGGAATGTAAATCAGGTAGAAGAGGAGGATTTGTTTTTAGAGATTCCAGCATTGATATTTTTGCATCAATCTCTAAATCTTTTGTTTTGAGGAGGATGACATCAGATTTGAGGAAACGAACTTGACTTTTGAGTTCGTTAAGCTCAGTTTGTAACTGTTTTGTAGTGACGGGTTGGAAAGGATTTGGTATAGGATAATTCTCAAAGATTTGATTGAAGGACGAAGAAGGTCCAAAATCAAATTTTGGTTTATCTTCTTCTTCAAGGATTAAATCTTTGAGGCGCTGAAGATAATCTTTTTTGACATCAAGGTCAGGGATTTGGCCTATTAACTCAATAAGGAATTCTTTTTTGGATTTGGAGGAAATGACATTAAGAGTCTTAATTGGTGAAGACTCATATTCTGAATCATTACTGGATCCATCATAATAGTTGTCTTCACTTTCAGACCCTGAGGGTTCCTTAATGAGGAGTGCCAGAAGCTTTTGTTTGAGTTCTGGATCTTCTGAAAACAACTCATTAATCTTTTGTTCTGTTTTGCATTGAGGAGCCTGGTGGCCTACTTTGCCACATTTGTAACAGACAATGGGCTTTTGGTCCTTAGGAGACCTTTTCTTTTTTGAAACTGGTTTGGTTTCTTTTTTGACAAAAGGTTTGGATTGAGTAAAGGGCTGTCTTGATTTGGGCTTTGGTTTCTTCTGGGCCTTTTTACGGGCCGTAGAAGGAGCCATAATCTTTGTAATTCCAAAAGTTTCACAGAACGTACCCATCTCCTTTCTGGATTGGGTTCGCTCATTCCCATATTTGGATTGAAGCTTAATCTCATTACAAAGACTTAAAGGTTCAGTTTTGACAATACCAAATAATTGACCAAATGTTAATAATCCAAACGGGATATCATTTGTGCCAAAATTCTGTCGAAGTTTATTGAGGATTCTTTCACCAAATAAATTTGGTAATCCTGCAATAAATCTTTCTTTCCAGAAATCTTGGGTATTGTCTTCCCGTTTAAGAACATTTGTAAGAAAGACATCCAGATACACACGCACACGCATACACATATGTATATATATATGTACGTATATATATAGACACAGCTGTTCATTTGAACGCTCACAGTACTTAGTAGGAACAACTCCTTCTCTAATGAACAAAGAACCTTACCTTTATTTAGGGCTCCTAGCCCAGACAATTATGCTAATTGGTCCCTCCCTAAAATAGAGTTAGACACCATTTATAAAATTGGCACATTTGATTTCATTAAAGCATATTCTTGCAAAACGCATGAAGAAGTCATTAGTTTACAAAATGATTTACAAACTATTGACATGCTTAAACAAAATGCTATTAATTTACATTTACAAGCAAAATATCGATTTATGCATATTGGTTTAGTACAAGTAGTCATTAAACCTTTGGTAAGAAAAGGTATTAATGCTCCCATTTACATGGCTTTACGTGACAAAAGATTGCGTAAATACAAATCTTCATTACTTGCTGTTATTCAAACAAACATTTGCAAAGGCCCTATATTTTTCAATTGCTATCCTGATTTTATGGTTGATTTAACCTGTCCTATGACAATAGAAGCTCTCAAACTTGATGTTCATATACAAGGCAATGAATTTTTGGATTTCAAAAATTTCGTTGTTATGTATTGAATTTATTTTCGACTTATGAGTACAAATTTAAATACAAGGTTTTTAAACCCTCTTCCTTCCATTTCCCAAGAAACAATTTTACTTCAAATTGAAGACGAGAAACCCACTGTCTTCACTCCAAAATTACTCAAATGGGATGAAATAACTCTCCCAGATGAGCTTGAGCTCCACGAGCCTCAACCTTCCTTACAAATTGAACGAAGAGATATTGACGAAATTGTAGAAGAATTTGATGGCAAAATTCTTCTTAAATTTCGTTCTTTCTCTATCAAAGAAACTCCTGACCATTCTTATCCATCCAATTATAGACAATCATTTTCAGATGTTGCTTCCTCTTCGGAACATTTCGACAATTCGACTCGTTATAGGTTTCGTAATCCTATACCTGAGCCCATTATTGATCCTCCATCTCCAACTACATCTGGAATTGGAGCTTCAATTAATGGCATTTCCTTCAAAAATTTCCACATCGACTGGGATATGATCAAAGCTGATTATTACTCAGTTCCAAATACCTCTTTGCGAACTTGGTTCGAACAAATGGATCGTTCCCTCATGGAATCCATTAAAAAGGAGTGGATTTCGGACATGGAACGTCTTCGTACAAATATTCCTTTCTTTCTTTGGTTCCCCACATTTGCTTCCAAACATGGTCTTCAGAATGTTTACCAAATACGCAGTATTAATGTTCAAACTTCCCTTATGAAAATTTGGCATTTTCAAAATGGTTCTAGTATCTCCTCTGTCCATCCTCCTGCAGATGATCTTAAGCTTCTGCATACAGGTGACACCATTCTGGCGACACCTTTTCGCAAAGGCCGGGAGGGGAGTGAGGTAGTCAAAATAGATGACCTAAAAAAGGTTCATCAACAAGCCAATTATACGAACACTATCCTTCAAACAATTGCTGAACAGCTTAACCAAGTTTCAGCCCAAATTGCTGAAAACAAGCGTAACCAAATGATCCATACCAGGCAAGAACCTAAAGATGAAGGTTCTCCACCTTTCTTCAAAACAGATACTATTCCAAAACCCAGATTAGAAGCCTTTCATAAACAAACCGAATCCTCAAATAATCATTACCTCAAACTCATTTCTGATCAACTCAAGACTCTTGAGTTAGCTTCTTCCAAACCCTCAACTTCTTGCATAGACAAAACTTGTCAAAAGATCCAAGATGAGTCGTCCACTAGTGATGAATCTAATGATGACTCAGAAGAGAGTCATGACGTTCGGCAACAAGAAGGTCGTGATACTCTACAAACCATTGACAACATCCTTGATGAACCAACCACAGTTAACAAACTTCACAATTGGTCTAGAGGTCCAGGAAAGAATTTCTATCCTAGGCCAACTCCACCTGATATTCAATATGAAGAACGTGGATCCTTCGCCTCATCTAGTTTTGATGGCAGATCCATTCATCAATGGAATATCGATGGCAAGGCTGAACATGAAATCCTTTCCACAGTCCAAGAAATGTGGATGGCACATAATGCTTACAAAACACAGGGTCATAGTGATACCAATATAGCAGTTGCCCTAGTAATAGGTTTTACAGGTCAACTTAAGTCTTGGTGGGATAATACCTTTACCACAGAACAAAGACAAGCCATCCTAACACACAAAAAAATAGTAAGGAACTCTACCACAGGACTTGAAGAAGAACAAGATGATTGTGTACAAACTCTTTTGCATACAATTACTCTTCATTTCCTTGGTAACCCAAAAGAAGAGCAAGCCGTTGCTAAAACAATTCTCATCAATTTAAGATGTCCGTCCCTGACAGATTATAGATGGTATAAGGATGTCTTTCTTACAAATGTTCTTAAACGGGAAGACAATACCCAAGATTTCTGAAAAGAAAGATTTATTGCAGGATTACCAAATTTATTCGGTGAAAGAATCCTCAATAAACTTCGACAGAATTTTGGCACAAATGATATCCCATTTGGATTATTAACATTTGGTCAATTATTTGGTATTGTCAAAACTGAAGCTTTAGGTCTTTGTAATGAGATTAAGCTTCAATCCAAATATAGGAATGAGCGAACCCAATCTAGAAAGGAGATGGGTACGTTCTGTGAAGCTTTTGGAATTACAAAGATTATGGCTCTTTCTACGGCCCGTAAAAAGGCCCAGAAGAAACAAAAGCCCAAACCAAGACAGCCCTTTACTCAATCCAAACCTTTTGTCAAAAAAGAAACCAAACCAGTTTCAAAAAAGAAAAGGTCTGCTAAAGACCAAAAGCCCATTGTCTGTTACAAATGTGGCAAAGTAGGCCACAAGGCTCCTCAATGCAAAACAGAACAAAAGATTAATGAGTTGTTTTCAGAAGATCCAGAACTCAAACAAAAACTTCTGGCACTCCTTATTAAGGAACCCTCAGGGTCTGAAAGTGAAGACAACTATTATGATGGATCCAGTGATGATTCAGAATATGAGTCTTCACCAATTAAGACTCTTAATGTCATTTCCTCCAAATCCAAAAAAGAATTCCTTATTGAGTTAATAGGACAAATCCCTGACCTTGATGTCAAAAAAGATTATCTTCAACGCCTCAAAGATTTAATCCTTGAAGAAGAAGATAAACCAAAATTTGATTTTGGACCTTCTTCATCCTTTAATCAAATCTTTGAGAATTATCCTATTCCAAATCCTTTCCAACCCGTCACTACAAAACAATTACAAACTGAGCTTAACAAACTCAAAAGTCAAGTTCGTATTCTAAAATCAGATGTCATCCTCCTCAAAACAAAAAATTTTGAGATTGATGCAAAAATATCAATGCTGAAATCTCTAAAAGCAAATCCTCCTGTTCCTCCACCTGACTTACATTCCTCAGAAATATCAGAAGTTGATATTCCGCAAACTCAATTTTTACAAACAATATCCCGTATTACCTTTCAAAAGTGGTACTCTATAGTCAATTTAGTTGTTGATGACTTCTCTATGAATGTCATTGCTCTAATTGACAGTGGAGCAGATCAAAATTGCCTTAGAGAAGGAGTTGTTCCTACTAAGTACTGTGAGCGTTCAAATGAACAGCTTGTCAGTGCTAGTGGCGATCCCTTACATATTCGTTACAAATTAGAAAAAGGTTATATTCGTAATCACAATTACTGTTTCAAAAATGTATTTCTTGTTATTAGCAATATCACAAATGATTTGATTTTAGGTACTCCTTTCTTGACACAAATCTACCCCTTTACTGTTTCAGAAAGTGGTATTCATACAAAGGTTTTGGGTAACCCCATTACTTTTCCTTTCCTAACCTCTACTCACCAAAAGAAGGTGATGGAATTACAGTCTTCCTCAATTTTTAAACAAATCAATTGTCTTCAGTCAAAGCAGAATCAAGTTTCCTATCTCCAGGAAGAAATTTCTTACAAAAAAATTGAAGAACAATTACTCAACCCCTCTTTACAATTAAAAATTTCAGATTTAGAAAAAATTTTCAAAGAAAAAGTTTGCGCTGATCTTCCCAATGCTTTCTGGGAAAGAAAGCGACATGTTATTTCTTTGCCTTATGAACCTGGGTTCGATGAACGGAATATTCCCACTAAGGCTCGTCCCACTCAAATGAATTTTGAACTTCTTGAACATTGCAAAAAAGAAATTCAGACTTTACTCGATAAAAAATTAATCAGGCCTTCAAAATCTCCTTGGAGTTGTGCAGCCTTTTATGTCAACAACGCTGCTGAAAAGGAACGAGGAATTCCTCGCCTAGTTATTAATTACAAACCTTTAAACAAAGTTTTACGGTGGATTCGCTATCCCATTCCTAACAAGAGAGATTTGCTTAATCGACTTCATACTGCCAAATTATTTTCTAAGTTTGACATGAAGTCTGGATTCTGGCAAATCCAAATCAGAGAAAAGGACAGATACAAAACTGCGTTTACCGTTCCCTTTGGACATTACGAATGGAATGTTATGCCATTTGGTCTCAAAAATGCCCCCTCCGAATTTCAAAATATCATGAATGACATTTTTACACCATATACAGCTTATATTATCGTTTATATAGACGATGTTATGATATTTTCAAAATCCATTGATCAATATTTTAAACATCTACAACATTTTCTTCGCATCATTGAAAAAAATGGTTTAGCACTCTCTGCATCCAAAATGATTTTATTCCAAACAAAAATTCGGTTTTTAGGACATGATATTTATCAAGGTACGATTAAGCCTATTCAAAGATCTTTAGCCTTTGCGGACAAATTTCCTGATGAAATCAAGAATAAAACCCAATTACAGCGTTTTTTAGGATGTCTTAATTACGTATCAGATTTCTTTCCTTATTTAAAACATTTATGTGCTCCTCTCTATGAAAGGCTTAAGAAAAAGCCTCAGCTTTGGTCACATAAGCACACTGCCATTGTTAAACAAATTAAGGAACGCATTAGGTCCCTACCATGTCTGCATATTCCCAATCCCTCTGCATACATGATTGTAGAAACTGATGCATCTGACATAGGTTATGGTGGCATTTTAAAACAAAAATTACCATCGCATACCAAGAACAATTAGTTAGATATCATTCAGGTTTATGGATTGGTGCACAAAAGAATTACTCTACAATTAAAAAGGAAATTTTATCCATTGTTCTCTGTGTTACAAAATTTCAAGATGATTTGTATTTCAAAAAATTTCTTCTCAGAATCAGATTGCAAATCTGCAAAAGAAATTTTACAAAAAGATGTCAAAAATCTGGTTTCCAAACAAATTTTTGCCCGTTGGCAAGCAATCCTTTCAGCATTTGATTTTGATATAGAATTTATCAAAGGAAATGCTAATTCTTTACCTGATTTCCTTACAAGAGAGTTCTTATAAGGAAAAATTGATACAAAATTCCTGTTGCAGACTATCAGATGAGCTCCTCCAGAAGCAGCGGCCACGACAAAGGAAAAGCCATACAAATGACAGATGACCCTTTAACTGTCCCTACCATCATTTTCTCTTCTTTTGACAAAAGTTTTCCACCTTATGACAACCCTCCGATTATCCACTCTCATTCCTCACAGACAAATCCAAACACCAATGCCCTTAGCACATTCCCCCTTAACAATTATCCACATGAACGTCTCCTATTTCATCTCCGTGATTATGAATTATTTTACACATTTTTCTGTGGTCCTCGGTACAATGAATATGCCATTTTCATCGATTACAATGAATGGTTGGTAAATAAGGAACAGCCCTTTTACCAATATCTCAAAATTATTAAGGCCTATCGAGCCCTCCTTGAAGACATTAATCATCACCCAGTACTCATCATTATGCCAACAGGCTACGTACAAACTTGCAAATATTTCCATCAACATTTTGAATATTGGACTGCCTATGAGCCCCATATTTTCCGGTTCGTCTCAAAAATCTTCCCTGACCTTCACATCTGCCCTATTGACCAAACCTACTCTCATGTTTTAATTCCTTTAAAATATGGAATTAACTTTGACGCATCCTGTTTGGTCCCTACTGCAAATGGCCTTCAATGTGGCCTTCTCCTCAAATACAGCAAATTATCCTGATCTCAGACAGGAAGTACATTTACAACAAAGGCTGGCAAAGGTCACATGACCTTTGGCAAAATGCAAAAGCCAAATAATACAAAAGAGCCTGCAAGGGTCATTTGGCCCTTGGCAAAAGTAAAGGCCATTCGTACTAACGAATCTTTTCTTTTGCAGCCTTCGACAAAATACACTGTTCATCTACAGTGACCCCACTGACAAAAAGCAAACAGTGTAATGATAAGGATGATGACTCACCTTTCATTACGTGTCCACGACAAAAGGAATCTGCTTTACAAAAAGAGACTCACCTTTCCAGTACATGATGGCCGACAAAGAGCATCTACTTTTGATGTCCAAACAAAATTACAATTATGAAGAGTTCTCTTACACCTCTATTTAAGGAGTGCTCATCAAGTGAAGAAGGCAGAGTGAAAAAAAAGAAGCATCTTCAAGCTTTCAAAACTCTCTCTCAGTTTTCTTCAACAAAATTTTCTAGCTTTAAGTTATATTTTGTACTTCTACATTTTAGAGTTTCCAACATTTCCAACATTTCCAAGTTCATTTGTAAGTTCTTGTATTACATTTCTTTCAGTTTTATCTGTTACTCCGTACATTTCAATAAACTTTAAGTAACATTTCTGTTTACATTTCTGGTCCATTTCTTAATTATTAACGATCCTGTATCATCAGAGATGGAGGATCAATAATGGTATTTCCTTCAAAAATTTCCAAATCGACTGGGATATGATCAAAGCTGATTATTACTCAGTTCCAAATACCTCTTTGCGCACTTGGTTCGAACAAATGGATCGTTCCCTCATGGAATCCATTAAAAAGGAGTGGATTTCGGACATGGAACGTCTTCGTACAAATATTCCTTTCTTTCTTTGGTTCCCTACATTTGCTTCCAAACATGGTCTTCAGAATGTTTACCACATACCCAGTATTAACGTTCAAACTTCCCTTATGAAAGTTTGGCATTTTCAAAATGGTTCTAGTATCTCCTCTGTCCATCCTCCTGCAGATGATCTTAAGCTTCTGCATACAGGTGACACCATTCTGGCGGCACCTTTTCGCAAAGGCCGGGAGGGGAGTGAGGTAGTCAAACTAGATGACCTAAAAAAGGTTCATCAACAAGCCAATTATACGAACACTATCCTTCAAACAATTGTTGAACAGCTTAACCAAGTTTCAGCCCAAATTGCTGAAAACAAGCGTAACCAAATGACCCATACCAAGCAAGAACCTAAAGATGAAGGTTCTCCACCTTTCTTCAAAACAGATCCAATTCCAAAACCCAGATTAGAAGCCTTTCATAAACAAACAGAATCCTCAAATAATCATTACCTCAAACTCATTTCTGACCAACTCAAGACTCTTGAGTTAGCTTCTTCCAAAACCTCAACATCTTGCATAGACAAAACTTGTCAAAAGATCCAAGATGAGTCGTCCACTAGTGATGAATCTAGTGATGACTCAGTAGAGAGTCATGACGTTCGGCAACAAGAAGGTCGTGATACTCTGCAAACCATTGACAACATCCTTGATGAACCAACTACAGTTAACAAACTTCACAATTGGTCTAGAGGTCCAGGAAAGAATTTCTATCCTAGGCCAACTCCACCTGATATTCAATATGAAGAACGTGGATCCTTTACCTCATCTAGTTTTGATGGCAGATCCATTCATCAATGGAATATCGATGGCAATGCTGAACATGAAATCCTTTCCACAGTCCAAGAAATGTGGATGGCACATAATGCTTACAAAACACAGGGTCATAGTGATACCAACATAGCAGTTGCCCTAGTAATAGGTTTTACAGGACAACTAAAGTCTTGGTGGGATAATACCTTTACCACAGAACAAAGACAAGCCATCCTAACACACAAAAAGATAGTAAGGAACTCTACCACAGGACTTGAAGAAGAACAAGATGATTGTGTGCAAACTCTTTTGCATACAATTGCTCTTCATTTCCTTGGTAACCCAAAAGAAGAGCAAGCCGTTGCTAAAACAATTCTCATCAATTTAAGATGTCCGTCCCTGACATATTATAGATGGTATAAGGATGTCTTTCTTACAAATGTTCTTAAACGGGAAGACAATACCCAAGATTTCTGGAAAGAAAGATTTATTGCATGATTACCAAATTTATTTGGTGAAAGAATCCTCAATAAACTTCGACAGAATTTTGGCACAAATGATATCCCATTTGGATTATTAACATTTGGTCAATTATTTGGTATTGTCAAAACTGAAGCTTTAAGTCTTTGTAATGAGATTAAGCTTCAATCCAAATATGGGAATGAGCGAACCCATTCTAGAAGAGAGATGGGTACGTTCTATGAAGCTTTTGGAATTACAAAGATTATGGCTCCTTCTACGGCCCGTAAAAAGGCCCAGAAGAAACAAAAGCCCAAACCAAGACAGCCCTTTGCTCAATCCAAACCTTTTGTCAAAAAGCAAACCAAACCAGTTTCAAAGAAGAAAAGGTCTGCTAAGGACCAAAAACCCATTGTCTGTTACAAATGTGGCAAAGTAGGCCACAAGGCTCCTCAATGCAAAACAGAACAAAAGATAAATGAGTTGTTCTCAGAAGATCCAGAACTCAAACAAAAACTTCTGGCACTCCTTATTAAGGAACCCTCAGGGTCTGAAAGTGAAGACAACTATTATGATGGATCCAGTGATGATTCAGAATATGAGTTTTCGCCAATTAAGACTCTTAATGTCATTTCCTCCAAATCCAAAAAAGAATTCCTTATTGAGTTAATAGGCGAAATCCCTGACCTTGATGTCAAAAAAGATTATCTTCAGCGCCTCAAAGATTTAATCCTTGAAGAAGAAGATAAACCAAAATTTGATTTTGGACCTTCTTCGTCCTTCAATCAAATCTTTGAGAATTATCCTATACCAAATCCTTTCCAACCCGTCACTACAAAACAGTTACAAACTGAGCTTAACGAACTCAAAAGTCAAGTTCGTATCCTCAAATCTGATGTCATCCTCCTGAAAACAAAAGATTTAGAGATTGATGCAAAAATATCAATGCTGGAATCTCTAAAAACAAATCCTCCTCTTCCTCTACCTGACTTACATTCCTCTGAAATATCAGAAGTTGATATTCCTCAAACTCAATTTTTACAAACAATTTCCCGTATTACCTTTCAAAAATGGTACTCTATAGTCAATTTAGTTGTTGATGAATTCTCTATGAATGTCATCGCTCTAATTGACAGTGGAGCAGATCAAAATTGCCTTAGAGAAGGAGTTGTTCCTACTAAGTACTGTGAGCGTTCAAATGAAGAGCTTGTCAGTGCTAGTGGCGATCCTTTACATATTCGTTACAAATTAGAAAAAGGATATATTCGTAATAACAATTACTGCTTCAAAAATGTATTTCTTGTTATTAGCAATATTACAAATGATTTAATTTTAGGTACTCCTTTTCTAACACAAATTTACCCCTTTACTGTTTCAAAAAGTGGTATTCATACAAAGGTTTTAGGAAATCCTATTACATTTCACTTCCTAACCTCCACTCACCAAAGGAAGGTTATGGAATTACAATCTTCTTCAATTTTTAGACAAATCAATTGTCTTCAGTCAAAGCAAAATCAGATTTCCTATCTCCAGGAAGAAATTTCCTACAAAAAAATTGAAGAACAATTACTCAACCCCTCTTTACAATTAAAAATTTCTGATTTAAAAAAAGTTTTCAAAGAAAAGGTATGTGCTGATCTTCCCAATACTTTCTGGGAAAGAAAGAAACATGTCATCTCTTTACCTTATGAACCTGGGTTCGATGAAAGAAATATTCCCACCAAGGCTCGTCCCACTCAAATGAATTCTGAACTTCTTGAACATTGCAAAAAATAAATTCAAGTTTTACTTGATAAAAACCTAATTAGACCTTCGAAATCTCCCTGGAGTTGTGCAGCCTTTTATGTTAATAAAGCTGCTGAAAAGGAAAGAGGAGTTCTCGCTTGGTTATTAATTACAAACCTTTAAACAAAGTTTTACAATGGATTCGCTATCCGCTTCCCAATAAAAGAGATTTACTAAATAGACTTCATAGTGCAACATTATTTTCTAAATTTGATATGAAGTCTGGATTCTGGCAAATCCAAATTAAGGATAACGATAGATACAAAACCGCTTTTACAGTTCCATTTGGGCATTACGAATGGAATGTTATGCCATTTGGTCTTAAAAACGCCCCCTCTGAATTTCAAAACATCATGAATGACATTTTCACTCCATACACAGATTACATTATCGTTTATATTGACGACGTTTTGGTCTTTTCAAAATCCATTGAACAACATTTTAAGCATCTGCACCATTTCCTCCGAATCATTCAACACAATGGTTTAGCACTCTCTGCATCCAAAATGATTTTATTCCAAACCAAAATCAGATTTCTAGGACATAATATTTATCAAGGTACCATTAAGCCCATTCAAAGATCCTTAGCCTTTGCTGACAAATTTCCAGACGAAATCAAAGATAAAACCCAGTTACAAAGATTCTTAGGATGTCTAAATTATGTGTCAGAATTCTTTCCTCACCTAAAACAATTATGTGCTCCCATTTATAGTCGTCTTAGGAGGAACCCTCAGCCTTGGACAAACAAGCATACAGTCATTGTTCAGCATATTAAGAAATGCATTAAGACATTACCATGTCTACATATTCCCAGTCCCTCAGCATTTATGATTGTTGAAACTGATGCATCTGACATAGGTTATGGTGGCATTTTAAAACAAAAATTGTCATCGCATAGCCAAGAACAATTAGTTAGATATCATTCAGGTTTATGGATTGGTGCACAAAAGAATTACTCTACAATCAAAAAGGAAATTTTATCCATTGTCCTCTGTGTTACAAAATTTCAGGATGATTTGTATTTCAAAAAATTTCTTCTAAGAATAGATTGCAAATTTGCAAAAGAAATTTTACAAAAAGATGTCAAAAACCTGGTTTCAAAACAAATTTTTGCCCGATGGCAAGCTATCCTTTCAGCGTTTGATTTTGATATAGAATTTATCAAAGGAAATGATAATGCTTTACATGATTTTCCTTACAAGAGAGTTCTTATAAGGAAAAATTGATAACAAAAATTCTGTCAGACTATCAGATGAGCTCTCCAGAAGCAAGCGTCCACGACAAAGGAAAAGCATATACAAAGACAGATGGACCCTTTACGTCCCTACCATCCATTTTATCTTATTTTTACAAAAGGTTTTCCAACTTATGACAACTTCAAGATTACCCACTCTCATTCCTACAGACAAACCAAACCACCAATGCCTTAGCACATTCCACCTTAAACAATTATCCACATGAACCTCTCCTATTTCATCTCCGTGATTATGAAATTATTTTAACATTCTTCTGTGGTCCTCTGTACAATGAATATGACGTTTTCATCGATTACCAATGAATGGTTGGTAAATAAAGGAACTGGCCCTTTC
The DNA here is from genome assembly GCA_029747015.1 of Carnegiea gigantea. Lineage (NCBI taxonomy): Eukaryota > Viridiplantae > Streptophyta > Magnoliopsida > Caryophyllales > Cactaceae > Carnegiea > Carnegiea gigantea. The sequence goes on from JAKOGI010001620.1 coordinate 24,037, forward strand.
TACCAATATCATACAAAAGTATTAAGGCCTATCGAGACCCTCCTTGAAGACATTAATCATCACCAGTACCTCATCAGTATGCCAACAGGCTAAGTACAAAACTTGCAAAATTTCCATAACATTTTGAATATTGGACTCCGCCTATGAGCCCACTTTTCCGGTTCGTCTCAAAAATATTCCTGACCTTCACGTCTGCCCTAATTGACCAAACCTACTCTAATGTTTAATTCCTTTAAAAATATGAATTAATTTGTCGCATCCTGTTTGGTCCCTACTGCAAAATGGCTTCAACGTGGCCTCTCCTCAAAACAGCAAATTATCCTGATCTCAGACAGGAAGCATTTGAAAACCAAAGGCTGGCAAAGGTCACATGACCTTGGCAAAATGCAAAAGCCAAATAATACAAAAAGAGCATGCAAGGGTCATTTGGCCCTTGGCAAAGTAAAGGCCATTTTACTAACGAATCTGTTTCTTTTGCAGGCCTTCGACAAAATACACTGTTCATCTACAGTGTCCCCACTGACAAAAAGCAAACAGTGTAATGATAAGTATGATGACTCACCTTTCATTACGTGTCCACGACAAAAGGAAATCTGCTTTACAAAAGGAAGGACTCACCTTTTCAGTACATGATGCCAGACAAAGAGCATCTACTGTTGATGCAAACAAAATTACAAATTATGAAGACCTCTCTTACACCTTCTATTTAAGGACGGGTCATAAGTTGAAAGAAGGCAGAGTGGGCAAAAAAAAGCATCTAAGCTTTTTTTCAAAACTTTCTCTCAGTTTTCTTCAAAAAAATTTTCTAGCTTTAAGTTATATTTTGTACTTCTACATTTGACGTTTCCAACATTTACCAACATTATCACAAGTATCATTGTACGTTCTTGTATTCATTTCTTTCGATTTTATCTGCTTACTCCTTGTACATTTCAATTAAAACTTTACAGTTAACATTCTGTTTACATTTCTGGTCCATTCTTAATTATAAACGATCCTGTATTCCAGTTGGTATCAGAGCCATTAGATTGCATATACTTTCATTTAGAGGTGTGTTTAGGTATAGTTATGCATTCTCTGTGTTCATAGAGCGTGTCTTGAATACAGTGGTGTCCCAAGAGTTGGTAAGCCAAGCGAAAATCGTTGGTCAGCCGTGTGAGGTGGTCCGGGGCTGTGGTCCCGTTTATACACCTTGTCTGCGCATAGAGATTTGAATGTATACATAATCATGGCGTCTAGATAAGGCGTATGTTGTCTTTCAGAGCTAATAGTAACCAGGGTAACATCGTTAACTTAATGAACAAAGAGATATTGACGAAGAGATATTGTACGAAATTGTAGAAGAATCTGATGGCAGAATTCTTCTTAATTTCGTTTACCCTTTCTCCATCAACAAGAAAACTCTGGACCCTTCTTATCCATCCCATTATAGTGAAGATCATTTTCAGATGTTGCTTCCTCATGTTCTGAACATTTCGATCATTTCGACTTCGTTATAGGTTTCGTATAATCCTATACCTGAGCCCATTATTGATCCTCCATCTCCAACTACATCTGGGATCGGAGCTTCAGTAATGGTATTTCCTTCAAAAATTTCCACATCGACTGGGATATGATCAAAGCTGATTATTACTCAGTTCCAAATACCTCTTTGTGCACTTGGTTCGAACAAATGGATCGTTCCCTCATGGAATCCATTAAAAAGGAGTGGATTTCGGACATGGAACGTCTTCGTACAAATATTCCTTTCTTTCTTTAGTTCCCCACATTTGCTTCCAAACATGGTCTTCAGAATGTTTACCAAATACCCAGTATTAATGTTCAAACTTCCCTTATGAAAGTTTGGCATTTTCAAAATGGTTCTAGTATCTCCTCTGTCCATCACCCTGCAGATGATCTTCAGCTTCTGCACAAAGGTGACACCATTCTGGCGACACCTTTTCGCAAAGGCCGGGAGGGGAGTGAGGTAGTCAAACTTGATGACCTAAAAAAGGTTCATAAACAAGCCAATTATACAAACACTATCCTTCAAACAATTGCTGAACAGCTTAACCAAGTTTCAGCCCAAATTGCTGAAAACAAGCGTAACCAAATGAGCCATACCAAGCAAGAACCTAAAGATGAAGGTTCTCCACCTTTCTTCAAAACAGATACAATTCCAAAACCCAGATTAGAAGCCTTTCATAAACAAACAGAATCCTCAAATAATCATTACCTCAAACTCATTTCTGACCAACTCAAGACTCTTGAGTTAGCTTCGTCCAAACCCTCAACATCTTGCATAGACAAAACTTGTCAAAAGATCCAAGATGAGTTGTCCACTAGTGATGAATCTAGTGATGACTCAGTAGAGAGTCATGACGTTCGGCAACAAGAAGGTCGTGATACTCTGCAAACCATTGACAACATCCTTGATGAACCAACTACAGTTAACAAACTTCACCATTGGTCTAGAGGTCCAGGAAAGAATTTCTATCCTAGGCCAACTCCACCTGATATTCAATATGAAGAACGTGGATCTTTTGCCTCATCTAGTTTTGATGGCAGATCCATTCATCAATGGAATATCGATGGCAAGGCTGAACATAAAATCCTTTCCACAGTCCAAGAAATGTGGATGGCTCATAATGCTTACAAAACACAGGGTCATAGTGATATCAACATAGCAGTTGCCCTAGTAATAGGTTTTACAGGACAACTAAAGTCTTGGTGGGATAATACCTTTACCACAGAACAAAGACAAGCCATCCTAACACATAAAAAAATAGTAAGGAACTCTACCACAGGACTTGAAGAAGAACAAGATGATTGTGTGCAAACTCTTTTGCATACAATTACTCTTCATTTCCTTGGAAACCCAAAAGAAGAGCAAGCCGTTGCTAAAACAATTCTCATCAATTTAAGATGTCCGTCCCTGACAGATTATAGATGGTATAAGGATGTCTTTCTTACAAATGTTCTTAAACGGGAAGACAATACCCAAGATTTCCGGAAAGAAAGATTTATTGCAGGATTACCAAATTTATTTGGTGAAAGAATCCTCAATAAACTTCGACAGAATTTTGGCACAAATGATATCCCGTTTGGATTATTAACATTTGATCAATTATTTGGTATTGTCAAAACTGAAGCTTTAAGTCTTTGTAATGAGATTAAGCTTCAATCCAAATATGGGAATGAGCGAACCTAATCTAGAAGAGAGATGGGTACGTTCTGTGAAGCTTTTGGAATTACAAAGATTATGGCTCCTTCTACGGCCCGTAAAAAGGCCCAGAAGAAACAAAAGCCCAAATCAAGACAGCCCTTTACTCAATCCAAACCTTTTGTCAAAAAAGAAACCAAGCCAGTTTCAAAAAAGAGAAGGTCTCCTAAGGACCAAAAGCCCATTGTCTGTTACAAATGTGGCAAAGTAGGCCACAAGGCTCCTCAATGCAAAACAGAACAAAAGATTAATGAGTTGTTTTCAGAAGATCCAGAACTCAAACAAAAACTTCTGGCACTCCTCATTAAGGAACCCTCAGGGTCTGACAGTGAAGACAACTATTATGGATCCAGTGATGATTCAGAATATGAGTCTTCACCAATTAAGACTCTTAATGTCATTTCCTCCAAATCCAAAAAAGAATTCCTTATTGAGTTAATAGGCCAAATCCCTGACCTTGATGTCAAAAAAGATTATCTTCAGCGCCTCAAAGATTTAATCCTTGAAGAAGAAGATAAACCAAAATTTGATTTTGGACCTTCTTCGTCCTTCAATCAAATCTTTGAGAATTATCCTATACCAAATCCTTTCCAACCCGTCACTACAAAACAGTTACAAACTGAGCTTAACGAACTCAAAAGTCAAGTTCGTATCCTCAAATCTGATGTCATCCTCCTCAAAACAAAAGATTTAGAGATTGATGCAAAAATATCAATGCTGGAATCTCTAAAAACAAATCCTCCTCTTCCTCTACGTGACGTACATTCCTTAGAAATATCAGAAGTTGATATTCCTCAAACTCAATTTTTACAAACCATATCCCGTATTACCTTTCAAAAATGGTACTCTATAGTCAATTTAGTTGTTGATGACTTCTCTATGAATGTCATCGCTCTAATTGACAGTGGAGCAGATCAAAATTGCCTTAGAGAAGGAGTTGTTCCTACTAAGTACTGTGAGCGTTCAAATGAAGAGCTTGTCAGTGCTAGTGGCGATCCTTTACATATTCGTTATAAATTAGAAAAAGGATATATTCGTAATAACAATTACTGTTTCAAAAATGTGTTTCTTGTTATTAGCAATATCACAAATGATTTGATTTTAGGTACTCCTTTCTTGACACAAATCTACCCCTTTACTGTTTCAGAAAGTGGTATTCATACAAAGGTTTTAGGAAATCCTATTACATTTCACTTCCTAACCTCCACTCACCAAAGGAAGGTTATGGAATTACAATCTTCTTCAATTTTTAGACAAATCAATTGTCTTCAGTCAAAGCAAAATCAGATTTCCTATCTCCAGGAAGAAATTTCCTACGAAAAAATTGAAGAACAATTACTCAACCCCTCTTTACAATTAAAAATTTCTGATTTAGAAAAAGTTTTCAAAGAAAAGGTATGTGCTGATCTTCCCAATACTTTCTGGGAAAGAAAGAAACATGTCATCTCTTTACCTTATGAACCTGGGTTCGATGAAAGAAATATTCCCACCAAGGCTCGTCCCACTCAAATGAATTATGAACTTCTTGAACATTGCAAAAAAGAAATTCAAGTTTTACTTGATAAAAACCTAATTAGACCTTCGAAATCTCCCTGGAGTTGTGCAGCCTTTTATGTTAATAAAGCTGCTGAAAAGGAAAGAGGAGTTCCTCGCTTGGTTATTAATTACAAACCTTTAAACAAAGTTTTACAATGGATTCGCTATCCTCTTCCCAATAAAAGAGATTTACTAAATAGACTTCATAGTGCAACATTATTTTCTAAATTTGATATGAAGTCTGGATTCTGGCAAATCCAAATTAAGGATAACGATAGATACAAAACCGCTTTTACAGTTCCATTTGGGCATTACGAATGGAATGTTATGCCATTTGGTCTTAAAAACGCCCCCTCTGAATTTCAAAACATCATGAATGACATTTTCACTCCATACACAGATTACATTATCGTTTATATTGACGACGTTTTGGTCTTTTCAAAATCCATTGAACAACATTTTAAGCATCTGCACCATTTCCTCCGAATCATTCAACACAATGGTTTAGCACTCTCTGCATCCAAAATGATTTTATTCCAAACCAAAATCAGATTTCTAGGACATAATATTTATCAAGGTACCATTAAGCCCATCCAAAGATCCTTAGCCTTTGCTGACAAATTTTCAGACGAAATCAAAGATAAAACCCAGTTACAAAGATTCTTAGGATGTCTAAATTATGTGTCAGAATTCTTTCCTCACCTAAAACAATTATGTGCTCCCCTTTATAGTCGTCTTAGGAGGAACCCTCAGCCTTGGACAAACAAGCATACAGTCATTGTTCAGCATATTAAGAAATGCATTAAGACATTACCATGTCTACATATTCCCAGTCCCTCTGCATTTATGATTGTTGAAACTGATGCATCTGACATAGGTTATGGTGGCATTTTAAAACAAAAATTATCATCGCATAGCCAAGAACAATTAGTTAGATATCATTCAGGTTTATGGATTGGTGCACAAAAGAATTACTCTACAATCAAAAAGGAAATTTTATCCATTGTTCTCTGTGTTACAAAATTTCAAGATGATTTGTATTTCAAAAAATTTCTTCTCAGATTAGATTGCAAATCTGCAAAAGAAATTTTACAAAAAGATGTCAAAAATCTGGTTTCCAAACAAATTTTTGCCCGTTGGCAGGCAATCCTTTTAGCATTTGATTTTGATATAGAATTTATCAAAGGAAATGCTAATTCTTTACCTGATTTCCTTACAAGAGAGTTCTTATAAGGAAAAATTGATACAAAATTCCTGTTGCAGACTATCAGATGAGCTCCTCCAGAAGCAGCGGCCACGACAAAGGAAAAGCCATACAAATGACAGATGACCCTTTAACTCTCCCTACCATCATTTTCTCTTCTTTTGACAAAAGTTTTCCACCTTATGACAACCCTCCGATTATCCACTCTCATTCCTCACAGACAAATCCAAACACCAATGCCCTTAGCACATTCCCCCTTAACAATTATCCACATGAACCTCTCCTATTTCATCTCCGTGATTATGAATTATTTTACACATTTTTCTGTGGTCCTCGGTACAATGAATATGCCGTTTTCATCGATTACAATGAATGGTTGGTAAATAAGGAACTGCCCTTTTACCAATATCTCAAAATTATTAAGGCCTATCGAGCCCTCCTTGAAGACATTAATCATCACCCAGTACTCATCATTATGCCAACAGGCTACGTACAAACTTGCAAAATTTCCATCAACATTTTGAATATTGGACTGCCTATGAGCCCCATATTTTCCGGTTCGTCTCAAAAATCTTCCCTGACCTTCACGTCTGCCCTATTGACCAAACCTACTCTCATGTTTTAATTCCTTTAAAATATGGAATTAATTTTGACGCATCCTGTTTGGTCCCTACTGCAAATGGCCTTCAATGTGGCCTTCTCCTCAAATACAGCAAATTATCCTGATCTCAGACATGAAGTACATTTAAAACAAAGGCTGGCAAAGGTCACATGACCTTTGGCAAAATGCAAAAGCCAAATAATACAAAAGAGCCTGCAAGGGTCATTTGGCCCTTGGCAAAAGCAAAGGCCATTCGTACTAACGAATCTTTTCTTTTGCAGCCTTCGACAAATTACACTGTTCATCTACAGTGACCCCACTGACAAAAAGCAAACAGTGTAATGATAAGGATGATGACTTACCTTTCATTACGTGTCCAAGACAAAAGGAATCTGCTTTACAAAAAGAAGACTCACCTTTTCAGTACATGATGGCCGACAAAGAGCATCTACTTTTGATGTCCAAACAAAATTACAATTATGAAGACCTCTCTTACACCTCTATTTAAGGAGTGCTCATCAAGTGAAGAAGGCAGAGTGGAAAAAAAAGAAGCATCTTCAAGCTTTCAAAACTTTCTCTCAGTTTTCTTCAACAAAATTTTCTAGCTTTAAGTTATATTTTGTACTTCTACATTTTGGAGTTTCCAACATTTCCAACATTTCCAAGTTCATTTGTAAGTTCTTGTATTACATTTCTTTCAGTTTTATCTGTTACTCTGTACATTTCAATAAACTTTAAGTAACATTTCTGTTTACATTTCTGGTCCATTTCTTAATTATTAACGATCCTGTATCCAGTTGGTATCAGAGCCAGTTCATCAGAGAGGAGGATCAATAATGGTATTTCACCTTCAAAATTTCCAAATCGACTGGGATATGATCAAAGCTGATTATACTCAGTTACAAATACCTCTTTGCGCACTTGGTTCGAAACAAATGGATCGTTCCCTCATGGAATCCATTAAAAAGGATGGGATTTTCGGAATGGAACGTCTTCGTAAATATTCCTTTCTTTCTTTGTTCCCACATTTGCTTCTAAACATGGTCTTCAGAATGTTTACCAAATACCCAGTATTAATGTTCAAACTTCCCTTATGAAAAGTTGGATTTTTCAAAATGGTATTCTAGAATTCCTCTGTCATCCTCCTGCAGATGATCTTAAGCTTCGCATACAAGGTGACACCATTCTGGCGGCACCTTTTCGAAAAGTCCGGGAGGGGATTGAGGTAGTAAAACTTAGATGACCTAAAAAAGGTTCATCAACAAGTCCAATTATACGAACACTATCTTACAAACAATGTGAACAGCTAACCAAGTTTCAGCCCAAATTGCTGAAAACAAGGTAACCAAATGACCCATACCAAAGCAAAGAACCTAAAGATGAAGGTTCTCCACCTTTCTTCAAAACAGATCAATTCCAAAACCAGATTAGAATCCTTCATAAACAAACAGAACCTCAAATAATCATTACTCAAACTCATTTCTGACCAACTCAAGACTCTTGAGTTAGCTTCGTCCAAACCCTCAACATATTGCCTAGACAAAACTTATCAAAGATCCAAAGATGAGTCGTCCACTAGTTGATGAATCTAGTGATGACTCAGTAGAGAGTCATGACGTTCGGCAACAAGAAGGTCGTGATACCTGCAAACCATGAAACATCCTTGTAGAACCACCTACAGTTAACAAACTTCCAACGTGGTCTAGAGGTCCAGGAAAGGAATTCTATCCCTAGGCCAACTCCACCTGATATTCAATATGAAGAACGTGGATCTTTGCCTCCATCTAGTTTTGATGGCAGATCCATTCATCAATGGAATATCGATGGCAAGGCTGAACATGAAATCCTTTCCACAGTCCAAGAAATGGGATGGCTCATAATGCTTACAAAACACAAAGGGTCATAGTGATACCAACATAGCAGTTGCCCTAGTATAGGTTTACAGGGACAACTAAAAGGCTTGGTGGGATAATACCTTTACCAAGAACAAAGACAAGCCATCCTAACACATAAAAAAAATCGTAAGGTAACCTACCACAGACTTGAAGAGGAACAAGATGATGGTATGCAAACTTGTGCATACAATTACTCTTCATCCTTGGTAACCCAAAAGAAGAGCAAGCCGTTGCCTTAAAAACAATTCTCATCAATTTAAGATGTCCCGTCCCCTGACTATTATAGATGGTATAAGGAGTTCTTTCTTACAAATGCTCTTAAACGGAATGACAATGCCCAAGATTTCTGGAAAGAAAGATTATTGCAGGATTACAAAATTTATTCGGTGAAAGAATCCTCAATAAACTTCGACAGAATTTTTGAACAAATGATATCCCGTTTGGGATTCTATTAACATTTTGGTCAAATTATTTGGTATTGTCAAAAACTGAAGCTTAAGGCTTTGTAATGAGATTAAGCTTCATCCAAATATGGAATGGCCGAACCCAATCTAGAAAGGGATGGGTACGTTCTGTGCAAGCTTTTGGAATTACAAAGATACGATTATGGCTCCTTCTCTACAGAGCCCGTAAAAAGGCCCAGAAGAAACAAAAGCCCAAATCAAGACTGCATTTCACTCAATCCAAAACCTTTTGTAAAAAAGAAAAAAGTTCAAAAAAAGAGAGAGGTTCTTTCTAAGCACCAAAAGTCCCATGTCTGTTACAAATGTGGCAAAAGTAGGCCCCAAGGCTTTAATGCAAACAGAAAAAAAGATTAATGAGTTGTTTCAGAAGATCCAGAACTCAAATAAAAAAACTTCTGGCACTCCTCATTAAGGAACCCATCAGGGTCTGAAAGTGAAGACAACTATTAGATGGATCCAGTGATGATTCAGAATATGAGTCTTCGCCAATTAAGACTTTAATGTAATTTCCTCCAAATCCAAAAAAGAATTCCTTATTGAATTAATAGGCGAAATGTTCTGACTTGATGTCAAAAAAGATTATCTTCAGCGCCTCAAAGATTTAGCCTGAAGAAGAAGATATAAACCAAATCAATTGATTTGGACCTCTTCGTCCTTCAATCAAATCTTTGAAAATTATCCTATACCAAATCCTTTCCAAACCCGTCACTACAAAACATTACAAAACTGAGCTAACGAACTCAAAAGTCAAGTTCGTATCCTCAAATCTGATGTCATCCTCCTCAAAACAAAAGATTTAGAGATTGATGCCCAAAAATATCAATGCTAGGAATCTCTAAAAACAAATCCTCCTCTTCCTCTACCTCGACTTACATTCCTGAAATATCAGAAGTTGATTCCTCAATTCAATTTTTACAAACCAATTTCCCGTATTTACTTTCAAAAATGTTACATCTATAGTCAATTAGTTGTTGATGAATTCTCTAGAATGTCATCGCTCTAATGACAGTGGAGCAGATCAAAATTGCCTTAGAGAAGGAGTTGTTCCTACTAATATTACTGTGAGCGTTCAAATGAAGAGACTTGCGAGTGCTAGTGGCGACCTTTACATATTCGTTACAAATTAGAAAAGGATATATCGAATAACAATACTGTTTAAAAATGTGTTTTACTCTTGCTTATTAGCAATATCACAACAATGATTGATTTTAGGTACTCCTTTCGTGACACAAATTACCCCTTTACTGTTTCAAGAAAGGATATTCATTTACAAAGGTTTAGGAAATCCTATTACATTTCACTTCCTAAACTCCACTTTCACAAAGGAAGGTTATGGAATTACAATCTTCCTTCAATTTTTTTAGACAAATCAATTTGTCTTCAGTCAAAGCAAAATCAGATTCCTATCTCCAGGAAGAAATTTCCTACAAAAAAATTGAAGAACAATTACTCAACCCTCTTTACAATTAAAAAAAATTTTGATTTAAAAAAGTTTTCAAAGAAAAGGTATGTGCGATCTTCCCAATAACTTTCTGGGAAGAAAGGAAGAACACATGTCATCTCTTTACCATATGAACCTGGGTTTCGATGAAAGAAATATTCCCACAAGGCTCGTCCCACTCAAAATGAATCTGAACTTCTTGAACATTGCAAAAAAGAAATTCAAGTTTTACTGACAAAAAAACCTAAATCGACCTTCGAAATCTCCATGGAGTTGTGCAGCCTTTATGTTAATAAAACTGCTGAAAAGAAAGAGGAGTTCCTCGCTTGGTATTAATTACAAACCTTTAAACAAAGTTTTTACAGTGGATTCGCATCCTCTTCCAATAAAGAGATTTACTAAAAGACTTCAGTAGGGCAACATTATTTTCTAAATTGATATGAAGTCTGGATTCTGGCAAACCAAATTAAGGATAATGATAGATACAAAAACCGCTTTTACAGTTCCATTTGGGCATTACGAATGGAATGTTATGCCCATTGGTCTTAAAAAACGCCCTCTGAATTTCAAACATCAATGAATGACATTTTCACCCATACACAGATACATTATGTTTATATTGACGACGTTTTGCGTCTTTTCAAAATCCATTGATCAACATTTATTTAAGGCATCTGCAACATTTCCTCCGAATCATTCAACACAATGGTTTAGCCTCTCTGCATCCAAAATGATTTTATTCCAAACCAAAATAGCTTTTCTAGGCATAATATTTATCAATTGTACCATAAGCCATTCAAAGATCCTTAGCCTTTGCTGACCAAATTTTACAGACGAAATCAAAGATAAAAACCAGTTACAAAAGATTCTAGGATGTTAAATACGTGTCAGAATTCTCCTCACCTAAAACAATTATGTGCTCCCATTATAGTAGTCTTAGGAAAACCCCAGCCGTGGACAAACAAGCTACAGTTCATTGTTCACACATATAAGAAATGCATAAGACATTGCCAGGTCTGCATATTCCAGTCCATCAGCATTATGATGTTGAACTGATGCATCTGACATAGGTTATGGTGGCATTTAAAACAAAAAATTGTCATCGCATAGCCAAGAACAAATTAGTTAGATATCATTCAGGTTATGGATTGGGGCACAAAAGAATTAATCTACAACAAAACGGAAAATTTTTATCCATTGTTCTCTGTTGTTACAAAATTTCAAGAGATTGTATTCAAAAAATTTCTTCTCAGATCAGATGCAAATTCTGACCAAAAGAAATTTTACCCAAAAAGGATGTCAAAAAATCTGGTTTCAAACAATTTTTGCCGTTTGGCAGGCAATCCTTTCAGCATTTGATTTTGATTATAGAATTTATCAAAGGAAATGATAATGCTTTACATGATTTTCCTTACAAGAGAGTTCTTATAAGGAAAAATTGATAACAAAAATTCTGTCAGACTATCAGATGAGCTCTCCAGAAGCAAGCGTCCACGACAAAGGAAAAGCATATACAAAGACAGATGGACCCTTTACGTCCCTACCATCCATTTTATCTTATTTTTACAAAAGGTTTTCCAACTTATGACAACTTCAAGATTACCCACTCTCATTCCTACAGACAAACCAAACCACCAATGCCTTAGCACATTCCACCTTAAACAATTATCCACATGAACCTCTCCTATTTCATCTCCGTGATTATGAAATTATTTTAACATTCTTCTGTGGTCCTCTGTACAATGAATATGACGTTTTCATCGATTACCAATGAATGGTTGGTAAATAAAGGAACTGGCCCTTTCTACCAATATCATACAAAAGTATTAAGGCCTATCGAGACCCTCCTTGAAGACATTAATCATCACCAGTACCTCATCAGTATGCCAACAGGCTAAGTACAAAACTTGCAAAATTTCCATAACATTTTGAATATTGGACTCCGCCTATGAGCCCACTTTTCCGGTTCGTCTCAAAAATATTCCTGACCTTCACGTCTGCCCTAATTGACCAAACCTACTCTAATGTTTAATTCCTTTAAAAATATGAATTAATTTGTCGCATCCTGTTTGGTCCCTACTGCAAAATGGCTTCAACGTGGCCTCTCCTCAAAACAGCAAATTATCCTGATCTCAGACAGGAAGCATTTGAAAACCAAAGGCTGGCAAAGGTCACATGACCTTGGCAAAATGCAAAAGCCAAATAATGCAAAAGAGCCTGCAAGGGTCATTTGGCCCTTGGCAAAAGTAAAGGCCATTCATACTAACGAATCTTTTCTTTTGCAGCCTTCGACAAAATACTCTGTTCATCTACAGTGACCCCACTAACAAAAAGCAAACAGTGTAATGATAAGGATGATGACTGACCTTTCATTACGTGTCCAAGACAAAAGGAATCTGCTTTACAAAAAGAAGACTCACCTTTTCAGTACATGATGGCCGACAAAGAGCATCTACTTTTGATGTCCAAACAAAATTACAATTATGAAGACCTCTCTTACACCTCTATTTAAGGAGTGCTCATCAAGTGAAGAAAGCAGAGTGGAAAAAAAAGAAGCATCTTCAAGCTTTCAAAACTTTCTCTCAGTTTTCTTCAACAAAATTTTCTAGCTTTAAGTTATATTTTGTACTTCTACATTTTGGAGTTTCCAACATTTCCAACATTTCCAAGTTCATTTGTAAGTTCTTGTATTACATTTCTTTCAGTTTTATCTGTTACTCTGTACATTTCAATAAACTTTAAGTAACATTTCTGTTTACATTTCTGGTCCATTTCTTAATCTTTAACGATCCTGTCTCTCGTTGGTATCAGAGCTAGTTAGATAGCATATACTTTCATTTAGAGGTTGTGTTTAGGTATATGTTTGCATCTCTGTGTTCATAGAGCTGTGTCTTGCATACAGTGGTGTCCCTAGCGTTGGTCAGCCAAGGAAAATCTGTTGGTCAGCCGTGTGAAGGTGGTCCCGGTGGTGGTCCCGTTATACACCTGTCTGCGCATAGAGATTTGAATGTATACATAATCATGGCGTCTAGATTAAGGCGTATGTTGTCTTTCAGATCTAATAGTAACCAGGGTAACATCGTTAACTCTAATGAACAAAGAGATATTGAACGAAGAGATATTGACGAAATTGTAGAAGAATCTGATGGCAGAATTCTTCTTAAATTTCGTTCTTTCTCTATCAAAGAAACTCCTGACCATTCTTATCCTTCCAATTATAGACGATCATTTTCAGATGTTGCTTCCTCTTCTGAACATTTCGACAATTCGACTCGTTATAGGTTTCGTAATCCTATACCTGAGCCCATTATTGATCCTCCATCTCTGACTACATCTGAAATTGGAGCTTCAATTAATAGTATTTCTTTCAAAAACTTCCAAATAGACTGGGATATGATCAAAGCTGATTATTACTCAGTTCCAAATACCTCTTTGCGAACTTGGTTCGAACAAATGGATCGTTCCCTCATGGAATCCATTAAAAAGGAGTGGATTTCGGACATGGAACGTCTTCGTACAAATATTCCTTTCTTTCTTTGGTTCCCCACATTTGCTTCCAAACATGGTCTTCAGAATGTTTACCAAATACCCAGTATTAATGTTCAAACTTCCCTTATGAAAGTTTGGCATTTTCAAAATGGTTCTAGTGTCTCCTCTGTCCATCCCCCTGCAGATAATCTTAAGCTTCTGCACGAAGGTGACACCATTCTGGCGACACCTTTTCGCAAAGGCTGGGAGGGGAGTGAGGTAGTCAAACTAGATGACCTAAAAAAGGTTCATCAACAAGCCAATTATACAAACACTATCCTTCAAACAATTGCTGAACAGCTTAACCAAGTTTCAGCCCACATTGCTGAAAACAAGCGTAACCAAATGACCCATACCAAGCAAGAGCCTAAAGATGAAGGTTCTCCACCTTTCTTCAAAACAGATACGATTCCAAAACCCAGATTAGAAGCCTTTCATAAACAAACAGAATCCTCAAATAATCATTACCTCAAACTCATTTCTGACCAACTCAAGACTCTTGAGTTAGCTTCTTCCAAAACCTCAACATCTTGCATAGACAAAACTTGTCAAAAGATCCAAGATGAGTCGTCCACTAGTGATGAATCTAGTGATGACTCAGTAGAGAGTCATGACGTTCGGCAACAAGAAGGTCGTGATACTCTGCAAACCATTGACAACATCCTTGATGAACCAACTACAGTTAACAAACTTCACAATTGGTCTAGAGGTCCAGGAAATAATTTCTATCCTAGGCCAACTCCACCTGATATTCAATATGAAGAACGTGGATCCTTTGCCTCATCTAGTTTTGATGGCAGATCCATTCATCAATGGAATATCGATGGCAAGGCTGAACATGAAATCCTTTCCACAGTCCAAGAAATGTGGATGGCACATAATGCTTGCAAAACACAGGGACATAGTGATACCAACATAGCAGTTGCCCTAGTAATAGGTTTTACAGGACAACTTAAGTCTTGGTGGGATAATACCTTTACCACAGAATAAAGACAAGCCATCCTAACGCACAAAAAGATAGTAAGGAACCCTACCACAGGACTTGAAGAAGAACAAGATGATTGTGTGCAAACTCTTTTGCATGCAATTACTCTTCATTTCCTTGGTAACCCAAAAGAAGAGCAAGCCGTTGCTAAAACAATTCTCATCAATTTAAGATGTCCTTCTTTGACAGATTATAGATGGTATAAGGATGTCTTTCTTACAAATGTTCTTAAAAGGGAAGACAATACCCAAGATTTCTGGAAAGAAAGATTTATTGCAGGATTACCAAATTTATTTGGTGAAAGAATCCTCAATAAACTTCGACAGAATTTTGGTAGAAATGATATCCCGCTTGGATTATTAACATTTGGTCAATTATTTGGTATTGTCAAAACAGAAGCTTTAAGTCTTTGTAATGAGATTAAGCTTCAATCCAAATATGGGAATGAGCGAACCCAATCTAGAAAGGAGATGGGTACATTCTGTGAAGCTTTTGGAATTACAAAGATTATGGCTCCTTCTACGGCCCGTAAAAAGGCCCAGAAGAAACAAAAGCCCAAATCAAGACAGCCCTTTACTCAATCCAAACCTTTTGTCAAAAAGGAAACCAAACCAGTTTCAAAAAAGAAAAGGTCTCCTAAGGACCAAAAGCCCATTGTCTGTTACAAATGTGGCAAAGTAGGCCACAAGGCTCTTCAATGCAAAACAGAACAAAAGATTAATGAGTTGTTTTCAGAAGATCCAGAACTCAAACAAAAACTTTTGGCACTACTCATTAAGGAACCCTCAGGGTCTGAAAGTGAAGACAACTATTATGATGGATCCAGTGACGATTCAGAATATGAGTCTTCGCCAATTAAGACTCTTAATGTCATTTCCTCCAAATCCAAAAAAGAATTCCTTATTGAGTTAATAGGATAAATCCCTGACCTCAATGTCAAAAAAGATTATCTTCAGCGCCTCAAAGATTTAATCCTTGAAGAAGAAGATAAACCAAAATTTGATTTTGGACCTTCTTCGTCCTTCAATCAAATCTTTGAGAATTATCCTATACCAAATCCTTTCCAACCCGTCACTACAAAACAGTTACAAACTGAGCTTAACGAACTCAAAAGTCAAGTTCGTATCCTCAAATCTGATGTCATCCTCCTCAAAACAAAAGATTTAGAGATTGATGCAAAAATATCAATGCTGGAGTCTCTAAAAGCAAATCCTCCTCTTCCTCTACCTGACTTACATTCCTCTGAAATATCAGAAGTTGATATTCCTCAAACTCAATTTTTACGAACAATTTCCCGTATTACCTTTCAAAAATGGTACTCTATAGTCAATTTAGTTGTTGATGACTTCTCTATGAATGTCATCGCTCTAATTGACAGTGGAGCAGATCAAAATTGTCTTAGAGAAGGAGTTGTTCCTACTAAGTACTGTGAGCGTTCAAATGAACAGCTTGTTAGTGCTAGTGGTGATCCTTTACATATTCGTTACAAATTAGAAAAAGGATATATTCGTAATAACAATTACTCCTTCAAAAATATATTTCTTGTTATTAGTAATATTACTAATGATTTGATTTTAGGTACTCCTTTTTTGACACAAATCTACCCCTTTACTGTTTCGGAAAGTGGAATTCATACAAAGGTTTTGGGTAACCCCATTACTTTTTCTTTCCTAACCTCCACTCAGCAAAAGATGATTATGGAATTGCAATCTTCGTCGGCTTTCAAGCAAATCAATTGTCTTCCGTCAAAGCAAAATCAAATTTCCTACCTTCAAGAAGAACTATCCCACAAAAAGATAGAAGAAAAATTACTTAACCCTTCTTTACAATTAAAAATTTCTGATTTAGAAAAAGTTTTCAAAGAAAAGGTATGTGCTGATCTTCCCAATGCTTTCTGGGAAAGAAAGAAACATGTCATCTCTTTACCTTATGAACCTGGGTTCGATGAAAGAAATATTCCCACCAAGGCTCGTCCCATCAAAGGAATTCTGAACTTCTTGAACATTGAAAAAGAAATCAAGTTTTACTTGATAAAAACCGAATTAGAACTTCGAAAATCTCCCTGGAGGTGTGAAGCCTTTATTGTTAAATAAAACTGGCTGAAAAAGGAAAGAGGAGTTCCCGACTTTTGGTTAGTAATTACAAACCTTGTAAACAAAGTTGTACAATGGATTCGCTATCCTATTTCCAAAAAGAGATTTATAATAGACGTCAGAGAGCAACAATATTTCTAAGTTTGACATGAAGTCGGGCTTCTGGCAAATCCAAATAAAAGAGACAGATAGATACAAAACTGCTTTTACAGTTCCATTTGGGCATTACGAATGGAATGTCATGCCATTTGGTCTCAAAAATGCCCCCTCTGAATTTCAAAATATAATGAATGACATTTTTACACCATATACAAATTACATCATCGTTTATATTGACGATGTTTTGGTATTTTCACAATCCATTGATCAACATTTTAAACATTTGCAACATTTTCTTCGCATGATTGAAAAAAATGGTTTAGCACTCTCTGCATCCAAAATGATTTTATTCCAAACAAAAATTCGATTTTTGGGGCATGATATTTATCAAGGTACCATTAAGCCTATTCAAAGATCCTGAGCCTTTGCTGACAAATTTCCAGATGTAATCAAGGATAAAACCCAATTACAGCGTTTCTTAGGATGTCTTAATGTGGTCAGAAGTCTTTCATCACTAAAACATGTAGTGCTCCCAGTTATTAGTCGTCCCGTAGGAGGAACCCTCAGCCTTCGACAAACACGCATACAGTCTTGTCAAGCATATAAGAAATGCATTAAGACATTACCATGTCTGCATATTCCCAATCCCTCTGCATACATGATTGTAGAAGCTAATGCATATGACATAGGATATGGCGGCATTTTAAAACAAAAATTACCATCACATACCCAAGAACAATTAGTTAGATATCATTCAGGATTATGGATTGGCGCACAAAAGAATTACTCTACAATTAAAAAGGAAATTTTATCCATTGTTCTCTGTGTTACAAAATTTCAAGATGATTTGTATTTCAAAAAATTTCTTCTCAGATCAGATTGCAAATCTGCAAAAGAAATTTTACAAAAAGATGTCAAAAATCTGGTTTCCAAACAAATTTTTGCCCGTTGGCAGGCAATCCTTTCAGCATTTGATTTTGATATAGAATTTATCAAAGGAAATGCTAATTCTTTACCTGATTTCCTTACAAGAGAGTTCTTATAAGGAAAAATTGATACAAAATTCCTGTTGCAGACTATCAGATGAGCTCCTCCAGAAGCAGCGGCCACGACAAAGGAAAAGCCATACAAATGACAGATGACCCTTTAATTGTCCCTACCATCATTTTCTCTTCTTTTGACAAAAGTTTTCCACCTTATGACAACCCTCAGATTATCCACTCTCATTCCTCACAGACAAATCCAAACACCAATGCCCTTAAAACATTCCCCCTTAACAATTATCCACATGAACCTCTCCTATTTCATCTCCGTGATTATGAATTATTTTTCTGTGGTCCTCGGTACAATGAATATGCCATTTTCATCGATTACAATGAATGGTTGGTGAATAAGGAACTGTCCTTTTACCAATATCTCAAAATTATTAAGGCCTATCGAGCCCTCCTTGAAGACATTAATCATCACCCAGTACTCATCATTATGCCAACAGGCTACGTACAAACTTGCAAATATTTCCATCAACATTTTGAATATTGGACTGCCTATGAGCCCCATATTTTCCGGTTCGTCTCAAAAATCTTCCCTGACCTTCACGTCTGCCCTATTGACCAAACCTACTCTCATGTTTTAATTCCTTTAAAATATGGAATTAATTTTGACGCATCCTGTTTGGTCCCTACTGCAAATGGCCTTCAATGTGGCCTTCTCCTCAAATACAGCAAATTATCCTGATCTCAGACAGGAAGTACATTTAAAACAAAGGCTGGCAAAGGTCACATGACCTTTGGCAAAATGCAAAAGCCAAATAATACAAAAGAGCCTGCACGGGTCATTTGGCCCTTGGCAAAAGTAAAGGCCATTCGTACTAACGAATCTTTTCTTTTGCAGCTTTCGACAAAATACACTGTTCATCTACAGTGACCCCACTAACAAAAAGAAAACAGTGTAATGATAAGGATGATCACTCACCTTTCATTACGTGTCCAAGACAAAAGGAATCTACTTTACAAAAAGAAGACTCACCTTTTCAGTACATGATGGCCGACAAAGAGCATCTACTTTTGATGTCCAAACAAAATTACAATTATGAAGACCTCTCTTACACCTCTATTTAAGGAGTGCTCATCAAGTGAAGAAAGCAGAGTGGAAAAAAAAGAAGCATCTTCAAGCTTTCAAAACTTTCTCTCAGTTTTCTTCAACAAAATTTTCTAGCTTTAAGTTATATTTTGTACTTCTACATTTTGGAGTTTCCAACATTTCCAACATTTCCAAGTTCATTTGTAAGTTCTTGTATTACATTTCTTTCAGTTTTATCTGTTACTCTGTACATTTCAATAAACTTTAAGTAACATTTCTGTTTACATTTCTGGTCCATTTCTTATATATATATTTATGTGTGTGTGTGTGCGTGTCTATATATATCCTTAATATCTAGGTGGATATATACGATACATTTATATAGATATAGTATTAGATATATAGATATATATTATATATATGGACATATAATAGAGGTAGAGATATATATTAGCATATAGATATAGCTATATAGGATATATGATATGTATATAGATAGAGATATATAGATCTACATACTATGATATGATAGTAATATAGATAGTATATAGTATATATAGAGATATAGTATAGAGAAAATACAGATATGATGTCTATATATGCGTATATATCTATATATATATATATATAATAATATATAGTACATCTAATATATATATATATATATATAATATATAAAACATATATACTATGTATACATATATGTATATATGTATAATCTGCATATATATATATATATAGATATATATATAATATATATATATATATATATATATATACACATTATGTATACGTACATACTTATATATATATATGTCCATATATATACATATATGGATATATACACTATCTTATATGTATGCACACCACGGCACACACATAGTTATATATAGATAGATAGATAGATAGAATATAATTACATATATGTGTATATACATATATAGAGATATATATAGGTACATATATATATATATAGATAGATATATATATATAATACCACACACACGCACAGATATGTAACATTATACTACATATCTATGTGTTACATATATATATATATATATATATATATATATATAGAGAGATTATTTATATTTATAATATATAATATACCTATATGTATATGTATATATATGGGTTTGTGTTTGTTATATATATAGAATATATATATTATGTGTATATGTATATATACATAATTGAACATATATTATATTAAATATATATATAGATATATATATTATATATATGTATACGTATATATACATGTATATGTGTGTAGGTGTACACACACACATGTAGGCATATATATATAAATAAATATGCACACATGTACATATACATATACATATATATACACGCACGCATACATGTATATACACACACACACACATACACATGCACACACGTAAATATATATATGTAGACACACATTTATAGATGGACACACTAATAGGTATATTTATGACTGTGTGTGCGTGTCTATATGTATATGTGTATGTGTGTACGCGCCTGCATGTGCTTGTGCATGTGTGTTTATAGGTACGTATGTATATAATTTTAAAATTGAAAAATAAATTCTCAACAAAATATAAATATCGAAATTGTGACTGTCAATGAGTTCCAACGCGTTCTAGTTGATGATTACATATCATTTGAATGACAAGGTACGTAATGTGTTTGAGCTACACTTATCTTTTTATTTTAAAAAATAGATAATAGAATCAGAATACAACAAAAAAGAGGGAGTTAGGGAGCTAGATATCCAAAAAAAAGAAGTGACTGAAGGCAAATGAAAGCTCCAAGCCCCACATGAACGGAACCAGTGTTAATAAGTAAAAAAGAAGCAGACTTCCACTCCAATTCTACATTAGCGCCGTAGAATTGCAATTTTTTGCAACACATATTTGTGAGGTTGGGCCCCGCCAAGTTACATAAGCCTACCCAAATGAAAAGAGAAGAAATCTGGCCTGCATAGCAGCATGGGCCTAAAAAAATATATAGTTTAATAAATTTAGTGACATTATTGTAATTTTTTTCGTATGTCATGTCAAATGAAATTGGTCAGCCTATGTAGCATCCTAAGCCTAACATTAAAATATAATTTTTCTAAATAATCTATTCACCATGAAGACGATCCAATTAATTAATCAAACATAATAAGCACAATGTTAAATACTGATGAATTTAGAAGTACATACTTTCAACAGTTATATCAGTAAATATATTTTAAAAATTAATATATAATAAATATGTACATAAAAAATATATACACGTGGATAATAAGAACATGCATTCGAAGAGCGTGTAAGGAATTGCCGTTTGGTCGAGGGACAATCCCTCATCCTCGCGTTTCAAGCTAAGACCACGATATACCAATGTATCTTTTTAGCAAGGAAATAAAAAAGAAGGAAGTGCCAAGAAAACTTATTGAAACTTTGAGAGCTGAGACGTTTGGTGTCGCGTGGACTCGTTCGAGCGATCACGAATTCCCAATTAGAAGCCCTAAAACTCCGGTTTTTTGTTTTTTCGATCGCCTGCGATTGGGGATTTTAGACACCTATTCCAGTGTTCAATTCGGAAAATACACGTGTTTTAGGGTTTCTAATTGCTGGTAGAAGCTCGTTATTTTTGTTGTTCTGGGAAGAGGAATTTTGTTATTGTCTCTGTATATCGATAAATGGCGAGTAAAAGGGAAGAAGAGAGAAATGAGAAGATCCTACGAGGTCTAATGAAGCTGCCACCTAATCGACGTTGCATGAACTGCAGTAGTTTGGTGCGTTTTCCCTTTTCCTTTCTCTTTTTTTCCCCATTTGTTTTTGCTTTATTATTTCATTTCGTTTACTTTTCAAATTTTAATGATGTTGCTTATGCTTTACTTCAATTTCTGTTTACGAGTTTTATTTAGCCCAAGTTTGTTTTCGTATTCTGTTTGTGGTTTATCTATCGAAGTTATCGTAGCAGGAGATTGGAAATGTTATCTGTTTGTTGACCCCCCCCTCTTTTTTTTCTTTTTTTTTTAGGGGGAGGGGGGATTGTTATTTACAAAAAAACGATGGGCATTCGAAGTAATACGGTACTTTTTCCATATTAATGCATTTTATGTCATTCCCAAACGGGGTAGCTCTTTATTTGGGTTGGTTTATAGAACTTGGACTTAGGTGTACAAGTATGAGCACTCTCATGTGATTCGTGGTGCTCATGTCATGGGTTTGTAAATAATTGTGTTTGCAGAAAAGATGAGGTCCGAACTCTCCGTTGCTGCACACTGCTAGCCATGCCCCTCCCGCCCCATAACCTTAGTTAGAAGGAAGGATAAGAAAGAGCCTTCTGTAGGAAAAGCCTTTGGTTGAAGGGTTTGTTGAATGTGGGTTTTTGTCATCAAATAACTAATTTTTAACCAAGGAGCTTGACGCTTTATTCTTTTCTGTTACTGTGAGTACCCATAGTCTGTTGGATGTATCTTTGTATTCATTGATCCTTAGAGACTTATTCATAATGTAAAGAAATCATGCAATCATGAAGTTGTGGACTTAAATGTGGAACAACCATCAAATGTTGAGATGCCTTTCGTGTTGCTATATATGGCAAAAGTTTAGGATCGTTGATTGTCTTTTTAGTGGTCCCTTTCTAGCTCATTCACAACCTATTTTGCAAATATATTAAGTGTCTAAAACTCATTTTTTTGGTACTTTAGAGAAAAATTCGTGTTGCTTGAAGGAGTGATTTTGCTCATATTTTGACATTCCTGAGCCTGCTTAGACGGATCCACCCCAAGAGGTGGTTGTTTGTCATTTTAGCTTTTTTAATGCTTGAAATAATCATTGATTTGGAGAAAGTTTAGATGCTTTAAAATAGAAGGCTTACCAGCATTGACATGTTTCCTGTAATTGAAAAGTGCATTATATGACTCTTTATATATAATCTGTAATCAACCAGCTTCACTACTTTCTGGGATGTGGTGAGCTCACTAATTGCCTCTATTGCTGATTTGATTTGAAGCATGCCTGTGTCATAATGTATGTAGGCAACTGAGGATCAACCATGGATATTTTTTGTTGCACGAAGAATCTGTGCACTATAATCGATTAGATTAGTTGATACCACTATTCAGGAAATTTCAGATACATATTCACATTATAGTGAGGACAACAGCTATCATGTTTTTGTGATATGGAAACTATTGGGAATTATTGAGTACTCTGAACCAGATTTTATTGCTTACAAGATCATACTGTTTTTAGAAAGTGTAGCATATTGCTATTTAATCGTTCAAGATTATTTATCCTTTCCAAAAACAAAAATTTTATGATCATTTGCTTTATTGTCTGTGTAGCTGGCAGCCTGCTAAACATTGACATTGGGCTATGGGTAAGCAAACTTGTGTGGGGAATTTGTCATGCTTACATGATGACCCGTTGCATTGCTGGTCGAAGCTTAAAATGAGACAATGATATTTTAAGTTGAATGTTTTGCCTTCCTTTGTTTATCTGGGAGTATCTTACTCATGGTCAAAGCTTTGGGAGTGTTTGCTTGTCTGCCTAGAAGTTCAGTGTGATAGGATGCAACCGTTGTATTTATTTGCTTACTGGCTTTTCTTTTTTTATGCCTATGAGATTCCTTTCCACAGTTCTGTAGTCTTTGCTATTTTCCATCTTTTTCCAGACCTTTATAGTTCTTCTATCATTAATGGAGCTCCTGGGGTGGAACTTTGGGCTGCATATTTTTTTTTTTTTTTTGGGGGTGACAAGTAATTGAATTTGGCTACATCTTTCGTTTTCAGTTCTGCACTGCATTTGTCTGATATCACTGGATGTTGGCTCTTATTTTAAATAGCGCTTTTTGTGTGATGAGCCTTCGGCAACATTGTGGTGACTTTTTGGAGGGCTTCACAATTTTTTGGTAATTAAAAACATGTATAGAAGTCCTGCTTATTCATAACTTCTGTTTTATTTAATACTCTGAGCTGTTTGTAGTGTCTTGGACATTTTTTTATGTGAACTTACCTGAATCCTCTGCCTGTCTATCTCGTTTTTTTCTTTCTTCCTTTTTTTTTTTTTTTTTGGGTTTTTGGGCGCAGACGCTAAATAGTTTCATTTATCAAACTCATTGGTTGATATACAACCTATATAGCACTCAAGATAGGAGCGACCTTCTAGGAAGGGCTCCCCAGAAACTTGAGTCTCTAATTACCTCTGATTACAAATCCTCTGCGAATTGCTGTTATTCTCTTTCATTTTCATGTGTAGATTGCTCTTGGATTTTTATTTGGTCTCTTTTTCTGCTCAACTTGTGTACATTGTTTAAATAGACATTGTAGATGTTCAGTCTGGCTTTGCTGCCTTATTTTTTCTGTATTATATATGACCATGAACAGTAATGGACTTATGTTGGGATATGTATTTTGCCTAGTTTAGCTCTCTGTCTTGTTATATACATGAAAACTATTTATATGATAGAACCAGTACTCATTTTTAATACTTTACTTTCACGTTTCTTCAATGACTATAATATTCTTAGTTATTTTTATCAAGCATCTGATGACCTTCTCCCATACTTATATCTATTTAACCCTTAATAGTTTTTATGTTACAGGGTCCTCAATATGTTTGCACCAACTTTTGGACTTTTATTTGCATGATTTGCAGCGGAATACAGTGAGTTCTTTCGGCTTACATGAATGAGATTGGTGTCAAAGTGATAATTATGGACTTATTGTGAAGTTGTGTGGCCCTCGTTTAAGGTCAATTAAATGACATTGTTATGTCGGCTGTATAAAAGCAAATGTTTGAACAAGATAGGCTATTGTTTTATCAATGTATGGCACATGGAATTAATTCCTTTGGCAAGATCATGCCTATTTCCTGGCAAGTTGTGGGTGTATGGGTAGGAGCTGAATCACAATATTCAGTTCAATAGTTGCGCATCTTCACTACTTTGCTGGGAGCATGTGCAAAGAGATATTGCTGTAAGTGCTTACAATGCTCAGATGTACTTACGGTGCTTACAGTGCTTACTGCTCAGATACCTGATTTAATGTAAAGTAAGAGATGAAAGAGAAAGGAATCTAGGGAGAGGGGATATAAAGTATAGATTATGTAGAATTAATAAGATTAGAGATTAGAAGGAATCAAGAATGAGATAAGAGAGATCAACAAAGAGATGCAATGATCAAAATATATCTATATTCAATGAAAAGGCATACATGTAATGATAGCCTAGAGAGACCATCTATTATAATGCTCTAAAAGACTCGAAAAATAAGTAGAATACTACCTAAATTTGTCCTAAGGACTACAAAAACAAAGTCTTCCTAAAATTCTTCTAGATAACCTTATTTTTCCACTATAGAATACCTACTAGATGGTATAAAAATTGTCATGAAACTAAAACTCCATGCCTACTTTATTTATATTAGGCTTCATTTCTTTCTTTGATCTCCATTTCTAGCCTTCTTCTTGTGTTAGGAAAAATTCTTCTCTAGTTTTATAACAAAGTAGAATAATATGGACTAAAGATCATTTTATTTTTGGGATAGTGGGAAATTTAACTCTTCCTCTCTTGATGTGGCTGACTTTGTGGATAGTTTGTATTTTGGATATATATAGTCTATTGTAGGACGCTAGTTGTTCATTTGATCATTTGGTCATTGCATACTAATGTATTCTTTTCCTCATTAAAAAAAGGACTCAAGGTTCGAAATAACATTAACTTGTAGCAATAAGCAAATAATGAAGAATCTTCAACCTCTCTCCAATTAATGTTGTCTTTGAAGAGTAGGCTAACTAGTGCATCCAAAGGAACGAAAATTCAATCTAGTTGTCAACATTCTTGATCTTTTGGAATGAAACCTTGAAAACAATCACAGAAAATCTATGTGGAAGCCAATTGTTGAAAAGTTCCCAAAAAAAAGGCTAGGTAGGCGGAAATCAAAGCTTTTGTCTTCGGGAGGTAGACTAACTTCGTTGCAAAGCACCTTATGCGGTCTCCTGATTTATTTCATGCCTTTGCTTACCATCCCTGTTGGCATTTCAATACCAATTAGAGAAAAAATCATGAGAGACTTTATGTGGTTAACAACGAAAACAAAACGGGTTTTCATTGGTCAAGTGGTATGATGTTTGCCTTCCCAAGCGTAAAGGTGGGGTAGGTATAAGACTGCTCCAAGCGATGAACGAAGCTCTAAAGGTGGGGAGGTTTCTTAACAAGGAGGGCTCTTTTTGGGAAAATGTGGTGAAGGTCAAATATGAGGTCGATAGGTTTGGTTCGTGGAGCAAGAAGAGTCCTTGTGCTCATGTGTCAGCTGTTGGAAATTGATTATTAGCGGTTTGGACATGTTTAAATATCTTCTGCATTTTGAGGTGAAAACTTGGTTTATGAGGGCCCATGGATCACAGACGTGAGGCGCAGTATTATACAAAAATGCTTGGAATTTGTTTAAAAGATACATTTTCCCGAAGAAGTTATATGGTTGCATCAACATGCGCATTTGATACCAATTAGAATGTCAAACAAAAACTCCTAGTGTAGGTTGCGCTTTCATGGAGTCGATTCCAAGAGACCCGCAATTTTTTTGAAAAAATGTTTTATCATGTTAAAAACTCTTGAAACACATTTGAAAAATCAATGCATAATATCGAGTAGCAAGACATATCAAGTGGATAATAAACAATAAGGAAACTAGTTGCAACACACTACTAATTATAATACTAGTAGATTTGCAGGATTTGATTATTATTTAGTAACTCAAACACCACCACCAAATATAATACAGCTAACTGTGTGTGTAAGTTAAGATAGCTAATGGGGAGGGGGGTAATAAGAGACATAAGCGTATGACTAAGAAACAAATAAGTAGTAGTTAAAAATTATCATCAAATACTATATCACCAAAAAGTAATGAAATAGATAAGGAGGAGGTATTAAATAAAGCGGCCATGAATATGACTGACAAACAAGTACCAACTGTAAAAATATCTAAAGGACAGATGGTTACTACAAACTTTAACCAATCTAAACGCTACCATGCACAAAGCAAAATAATCTCTTGAAGACTTGATAGGTCGAAAACATGTTGTAATCTACCAATTCGTGTTAGAAGATACAAAAGATCAGTAAGCCTAGCTACAAAGTGAGACTAAGAAGTCTGCAACAACCGTAATCCTTGACCTCCAAAAGCTCCTATCTTGTACTATGTCCTCCGTAGGCCCTACATAATGTTAAACACAATCACAAAATAGTCTAGAATACGATAAAACAATACCTTAAATTATTTAAATACAAATCAAAATGATATTAAGTTACAAACATTCTGGAAATTTATGAAGACTAACCACTAAAATACCGCAAAGCAATGACAAATAATGTATTCTCATATATATTTTTAGGATATCGCTCACTGACCTAAGGGTATTTGGATAAAATATTTAAAAAACACATCTATATGATACTTATAGTGACGGGAGGTGGGCTCATCACGGAAATAAGAGAGTGGGAAATTAAAAAAGATAAAGGAGTCAAGAAGAAGCAGAAAAGAATAGGACTTTTCAAGCACCCAGTTGTGCTAATAACATTGCTTACACTGGCATCCACCACCCGCAGCCAGTGAAAGGCACTCAAATAAAGACCAAACAACCATCCGAGCTGCCATTGTAGGTCAACCAATAGCCCTCAACTTCCATCACTTGATTCCAATTAGCCTTATAATCGCCCAAGTAATTGGGAAGAGGAGATTGCCTTGAATCTCTTGGTTTTACTTATCAGTACAAAGGTTGCGGCTATGAGCCAAGACGAGATTATTTGTCCTATGATTCAAAAGGGCAATTCACAGTTATGAGGGAGTTTGTGCAGAGAGGGGTTGAATCATCTTAATTTCCCTGCGAATGCATTATGTAGGTTTAAGGCTCCCACCATTGCTTGCTTTCTGGTTTGGGCTGTTCCCAAAGGAGAGGTTCCCACGAGCGACATGCTTAGAAGGAGAAAGTTTGTGTTGGCCAGTAGATTTTCAAGGTGCCTCTAGGAGGAGGAATTGATTGACCACATATTTGTCCATTGTAGGTAGGTCTCTGCAATTTTGCAATTATTGTGCCTTCTTATTGTGGGTTAGTTGGGTGCAATCTTAGACTGTTAGAGATGACTATTAAAGATGTGTTGGTGGCTTAGAGAAGAAGATTGAAGAAAAGCTGGCTTCTTGGAAATTTAAAGATGGTTCCGTTGGCTATACGGTGGAGCATTTGGAACAAGAGGTATCGCCAGATTTTTGAATGCAAGGCCGGGCCCTGTCAAGATTTCAATCTTCTTTTTATGAGAACTTTGTGTAGTTATTTTACGAAAACTTTGTATAGTTGGAGTCAAGTTCTCCATCATGATACAAAATTTGCTTTTTGGACAATCCTAGACATCCGGAGGGCATGATGTTATTTCGTGAATGTCCCCTTTTGTACATGGGTGACATCCCCTTGGTGTTTGACTAATACAGATTTTTTGCTTGCTCGTCCAAAAAAAAAACAACCCGAAATGCAGACTCTTGCACCCATGATTGTTCTTAGAACCATCAGTAAGTTGCATCATCTATAGGACTGCTACACTTGTTAACAATTGCGTTCTTTCATGCAAATCTGCATTGCACATTTGTGGGGATCAATTTCAGAGGAAACATCTTCAGCCCTTGCTTTTGATCTGACTGCAAGCTTGATTCTCCTCACTAACAAATTGCTGACCTGATCGTAGATATGACATGCTCATGCCTCCATTACATATTCACTGAGATTTTGATATCAGGTGAAATGCCATTATTGGCATATAAGAAGATGATACTATAATGGTATGGCAATGAGAAATCCTAATGACAAATTATCCGGTTCTCATAATTGCAAGTATAATAGACTATGTGGAAACACCATGGCAAGATGGTAGTCTTTTATGATGCAAGTAGATAATGGAATATAGTGAGACATAGGCATTATATTAAGATCTAATATCACAAGGTCAAACTTTGCTATGACCATACTCAAATGTGAAGGCATGATACGATAATCCCAAGATACTTCATAGACCAATTCAAAGGGGGATAAGTTCACAATGACATGAAACGAGTGCTGCCTAAATGTGAACATCTGCATGATCTAAGGTCGCTGTTGTGATTGAAACTTCTTGAGTCATTAGCAAATCTTGCTTGGGTTTTGGAGGTAGTTCTATATACTTTAGACGTAAGATTTTCAGGTTTATCAAACAGTAAACACATTACTAGTTGAGAGGGGGTGAGCAACTAAGGGCTAACTTTGGACAGTTGGCTTCAAAGTTTTGTTTCAACAATTGGGCTGATTGGAGTATCGCCACAATAGAAACAATGGATTCAATTTATGATACTGTACTGGATAATGTGGTTGTGAAGTGTAAAACATGAGCAAAGGAGCAGCAAATCAAAGTGTGATTGCAACTGTCTGGCTGATGTGAAACAAATGAGAAACAAGCTTTATGAAATTTGGAATGCTATATTTCTATGCAAGTGGCACCAGAGAACTCTGGTAAATTTCTGCAACTTCAGTAGGCTTTCATAGCAACTGTCAGCAACTCAGATCAGAAGAGTGGCTGCCATAACAACTTAACATTAGCAATTAGTGCACGGCGGCAAATGGTGCTCGTGGTAGCAGCTTTGGTAGGGAAATTTCAATCTTTTTTTTTTTTTGTTTTGTGTCTCCCTTCAGATCGAACCTTATGGCTTTGATGGTAAAATTAATGGGTGGCGCCTATAGAGTGGGATTTTTTTAACTGGTCAAAGGTTGTAATCAGAAGAAATAAAACGCTTGTCTCGCATGTACAGAAGGATGCAATCACCAGATATCTGATGCTCTCAAGCTTTCTACGATAAAATCATATGGATAAACTCCAAAAAAGTCAACTTTGTGCCATGATTGAGAATTTGACTCCAACTATACAAAGTTCTCAAGAAATAAAGTTCGGAATCTTGAATAGCCCTAGCCTTGTCCCAAAAAATCCAACAGTTCCTCGCCATCCAAGTTCTCCACGAAATAGCCAATGGTATCAATTTCCAAACTGTTAGGACCTAACTCTTCTTTAAGCTTCTTCTTCATGCCCTTAGAACATCTCATGGTTTGAGGTTGCACCACCAACTAATCCCCATAAAGAAAATGGTAGATGCTACATGTGGAGACCCATCGAGACCGGACAAAAAGGTGGGGTACCGATTGTTACATGGGACACGTACTAGCCAACTTGATGTTTCTCCCTTTAAGCATGTTCTCTATTTGAATATTTCCTTTTGGCTATGAAATGGAGAATTGTGCTTAGCTTATTTAGGACTAAAGCAAATGTCTCTATACTCTACGTCCTTTTTTATTATAGCATGCTTTGAGAAGTTTGTCTCTTGAAATCAATTTCTCTACTTACATTGTAGGGGTACGGCAATGCTACCTATATCTAGGTTTCCTCAAACCCTGGGAAAGTACGACCCACAATGGGAGCAAACTTTAAATCTATGCAGTGAGTAATTTTTAAATCAAGGGTCTAGTGGATTGCAATTGTACACGATAGGGGCAAGGGTGCTACATTCGCTTAAATAGGAATCTCAGGTTATATATTTGGCTTTGGATCTGTTTGAGGTGGAGAATTCTACAGCGTAAAAGATTGATTGAGGAAGTGAATATTAGAGCTTTAATATGTGACCAAACTAATAGAAAATGGAATGCTGTGCTACTAGATTGATGTAGATAGGAGAAGGGAAGGGATTTATTTAGATAAGAAGTGTGAGGAAAGATCAGGAAGAAAAGAAATAGGAGAGGATTAGATTACTGAAGGAATACGGGGTAAGAAAAAAGTGACCATCAGAGATAGGAAATGGTCAATGTGATGTGTTCATTAATATTCAATCTAAATGCTTAGATTAAAAAAGCCCGAGGCGCAAAAAGCACAAAGGGTACTGGAGCCCGGCGCGCAGCTTTCGAGGCGAAGGTGCAGGCTTTTTAGACGCGAGGCGCACTTTTACTAAAAAAATGCTTGAAAATCATTCCAAAACTGTACTTCTTTGAAAATCAGCTAGGTAATGGCATCAAATAAGTGATTTTCACCAACCATCAGATAAAAAAAGGAATCAATTAAACACGACAAGATACAATTAAAGCATTAAACACAACTTAATTGGATTACTATAAATTGAAACCCAAAAACATAACACATGCTGTCAGCCTGCCAGGAACGAAAGAAGAGAGAGAGAGAGAGAGTCCAAGAGAAATAGAAAGAAAGGGAGAAAGATTAAGAAGCACAAAAACAAAGAGCAAGGGCTCGGCACCATTGTAGCACGGGAGGAGGCACCATTTTTTACCTCCTTGAAGCCTCAAGGAAAAAAAACAGGGAACAAAGAAAAACCTTCCATAGCTATCAAATAACAGAGGAGAAGGAGGATGAAGAAGGAAGTCTGACAGAAGATAGGAGAACAAAGCACTTACTAGATTGTTGTCACTAGGGTTAGGGTTTCCAGCTCCAAACTTGAGTTCAGTAGTAGCAATATGCTTTGTTCACTTCTAGTAGCCTGATTGAAAGGCGTCCACAAACAAAAAGAGGGTTCGAGGCCCCTTAAAGGCTTTTTTCCTCCCAAATGGTCTGTTATGATCTATAAAGCGCGGGTTTCGTGGACTTTGCGCGTTGGTCTGAAGCCCAAAAAAGCCCCAAAAAGCGCGGGCTTTAAGAATGGGCTGAACCTGACCCATTCTAAGGCGCAAGAGGTGGGCTTCGGGCTTTTGTGAGCCTAGTCGCGCCCCGGGCGCGCTTTTTTAAACACAGTCTAAATGATGAGGACAAAACATGCCTTACGAAAGTACTTCTCACTAACCTCATTTTCGCTACGATATAATTCTCTGTAATAGACGATAGAGAATAGCATAAAAATATTGTAAGAATATGACAATATTCCAAATCCCAGATTGTTAAGTTTCTTAATGTTTGGCTTCTTTTGTTTGATCTCATCTCAAGGAGTATTGGAAGCATTCTTCTTATAGTCGTGGAATGTTTCTCCATTTGAACAAGATGTGTCTCATAGTTGGTTATCATGGGGGCTTTGTATTAGCCTTTTGTGGTTGAAGTTCGGTTATCAGTTGTTGCTTCGTTGTTGGGTAGCTAGAGCTCTTTGACATGTAGCTTTGGTGGCTTGGGCATATCATGGGTGCTTGAAATTCTGTTAAATGCTATCTCCTCATTTGTTCACCTTGTAGACAGTATACAACTCTACATAAAGTGATGCTCTATTTTGCCTGTTCATTTACTTGGATGGGACAAGATCACCCCATTCCTTTCTTTAGCATCGTATTTGCTCATGGGATCCCATTCTATTCTATTCAAAACCTGCTTATGTTTGTTGTTCTTAAATCATGTTTGATGACAAAATTGTGAAACCAAACCTTGCAATTGTCGGTGTAAACAATTTCACTAGTTTTTGTTGCTCTGTCCATTAAACATTTGTAGAGCATAAATCCTTCCTAACTTTGCATGTTTGGCTGCTTGTTGGGCCAAGAACCCTCTATGTGTATGCTTTTCGAGTGATATATCTGTCATTGTATCGTATTTTTATCTATAGTTGACAATAACATGAATGCATTTCATTCAACAGCCGTGAATTCACTCATCGTGTGAAGTCTGTTTCCATGTCCAAATTCACATCACAGGAAGTTGAAGCTCTGCAAAATGGTGGCAATCAGGTCAAAACTACTATTTCTATTGACTTTCCGAGCTTATACCTGTTGCTGCCCCCCCCCCCGGGACTTCTCTTTCTGTACTCATAAAAGTTTGGCTGCTTTCAGCGAGCGAGGGAAATATATTTAAAAGATTGGGACCTAGAGAGGCAGAGACTGCCCAATAGTAGGTAAACAGTACTTGCTGCTTTTGAAGGGTGCACATTATGGTGTTGAATGTTGTTGAAACATACATTTTTCTTGCTGCAGCGATGTTGATAAGGTCAGAGAGTTCATAAAAGCTGTATATGTTGATCGAAAGTATGCTAGGCTAAATAAATCTGATAAGCCTGCTGGAGATATGCAGGCAAGTGATTCTTGTAAAAGCTTTTTTCCCCTTAAATTATTTTGTGTTGGATTTCTTTTTCTTTATATTTCTTTTCAATTTTTCTTTTTCCTTTTCCCTCAGTGGGTGTAGGTCTGTATTTGGACCTTCTTCTGGATGTGAACTTTCCAGATGACTAAGAAGGAACTCAAAGTTTAACTAACCTGTTTGCATCTATATTTGTAATAGAGCGAGAACAACATTGGAGATGAAACCAGGCGAGCCAGTTCATATCACTCCTATTCTCAAAGTCCACCATATGATTTTCAGTATGAAGATAGGCTGAAAAGAAAGCAAGGCGGTCCAATTGTGAGAAAGCCTGGGTCAGGTCTTTATGAAAGGAAGGCTGCCAGTTTTGCATACAGTCCTGGTCGGTTTAGAGATCATATATACGAGTGCAGATTCGCTAATGAAGGATCCAGTTCAAGGGTTTCAGATTACTCTGTCTCCAGCAGAGGTGATCCATTCAGGTCAGCCCCTCAATCACCAAATCTTCAGCAGGATGAGGGGTGTTCAAGCCCCACTGTTGATTTCTCAAGGGAAATAGTCAGTTTTGTACAGCGCCAGCCAACAAGCACACTCCCAGAAGCCTCTGCCAAGGGGGATGCTGATAGAGTTCCTCTTCCCCGTCCACAGGTGATAATTCTGCCGGACTGGCTTATCCGCTTGATGAATTTAGTTGCTATTTGCTTGTCAGGAAGTTTCTACCAAGGATTCAAAATGCAGTTTTGGTTGCAATTGCGCTTTCAGGTGCGATACAGCAAAATTGCTCTATTGTGGCAATTGTGTTCAATATAAGGGTTGTCACGGGGCGAAAACACGGTTCATCCAACTCAAAAACCTTTCTGATGCAGCCATTGTATTGAAGAACGGCCACATTTTAAATCCATGGTTTCTGTATAATGTTGATAGTGTACTGATAATAGCAACGTGGTCCATGTCTTGGTCATGTTAGATCTTTATTACTGGTTGTTGGTAAAGAACAGACTACTACAAGCAAGGGGGGGGGTTAAGTTGCAGTGTAACTTGATCAGTGTTGATACTATTATGTTGGAAAAGGAGAGGCCCATTTGGGAAGTGAGCATGAGGCTTCTCTTGCATTATGAATACAAATGGGTAATGAAATTAGCTCTGCTTTCCGAGGATATAATGGCCATTCAGGATTTCAGAATGAGAATAATGCTTTGGTTGAGCTTTATGAAATAATGCTTTTTATCTGATTTGACAGGATAAGGGCTGCGTGGAGCCTTTTGATTTTTAGGAAAGGGCAAATATGTGATGGTGCATGCCATGATTCAATTTGATTTCTTTGATAGAAGTTACATTATGCAAGCTTGTTGTGGGAAGCAGTGAAGATGGTGCCTTTATACAGGTCAACAGACTATCACGGTGAGCTATGAATGTGGATGGTTATTGGAAAATCAAGTAGCTGAATTTGGGTAATCCATTCTTATCATGGCTATGAAGGCCGGACATCAGGAGAGTGGCGGAAGTTGGTATTCAACCTGAAGGGCAATGTCTAGAATTTTAGTCCATATGGAGTAATCATTGATAAGGTGGGTATATTTGGCAGACTTTCAGGTAGCTAAAGAAAGCTACCTACAGAGGCTGTGGATTGGAGGTGTCATTGAATTAAATGTGCTGGAATTCCATAATGGAAGTACTTTATTTGTTAAGGGTTTTTCTTATTGACTTCTGGAGATTTAGATTCTATAAGTGAAAGGGGAGGTATTATTTAGATGATGTAGCATATCTGAATGTGGATGTATTAGTCTGAGATGCTAAGTAGCCTGTGGTGTTTCCTTTTGTTGTGGGGGTATGTATGTGTATGACTTAATGTTAAACCTAAAGGCTTCTAGCTCCGGGGGTGGCAAGAAATCAGCAAAGTATTTTATTTTAGGGCTCTATGGAGATTCTATCATTGAATGGGGATGTACTATTTAGATAATGTAGCTAATCTGAATGGGGATGTATTGGTCCAGGATGCATGTAGTGAGTAGCTTGCGGTTAAATCTCATTGTTTTTAGAGATGTCCTTTTATGTGGGTAATTTCTGTGTATGACCTAATGCTAAACCTAGATGAGCTGGGAAGAAAGAAGGAAAATAGCATGATTGATTCCTATTTCTTAGTGATATCCCATGATCAAAACAATTGGCTGAATCCTGTAAAACCATTTCGCAGAAGTTCATTGATGCTCCACAAGTAAAGCTTTGATCTTTGGGTGGTAAATAGAGCCATGATTGCACCACCACAACTTCCCCAAAAGAACATTACATATGTTTGGCTGGCTTACGTAAGGTTGAAATGGCACAGAATGCATGGTGGATCATGCTGTCAATGTCAAGTTGGACAGACCAATAGGTAAGAACCTCAATAGGTTTCGAGCTTTTACGGTAGGGAGCTATAGGTTCTTGACCAGTCTAGAAGACACCAAATTCGATGACATAGCATGGTCCAACATAGCATGCATAGTCTTGTTGCTGTCATTTCGAATCAATGGAGAATGGGGCAATTCCCTGACAAAATCGATAGTACTAATAAACTTTCATAAATCACAAAGGAGGAAAAATGATGACATAAGGTCCCTATATATTAATGAAGATATATTGGGAAAGAAGAATCAATTTCGTAAACGATGACCCTATATAGTAAATAACTTAAAGATGATACTAATGAGGAGAATGAAGATACTAAAATACTACACATATATTAAAATATTAGTATCCACTCTTAGTACACTTGGGACTACGATTGAAAGAAGCATAAGATTGTGAAGAGTTGCCAGAATCCAGGACTTATTACAGGACTTATTAGAGTTAGGCCTTGGGCTTGGCCTCCTTTTGATGAGGCGGTTGTGCAGGACATAATCTACATAATCTCTGTGAATATCTGTACATGATAATAGAAATTTGATAATATAAAACTGGCTCATCTTTTGGGGTTCATTTGGGAGTGATTTCAAGTACCAACTAGGGAAATGTGATAACAAAGAGTTCCATTGGGAAAGCAAAGAAGATCTGCGTACGCGTAATGGATAATAATAGAGAACAAAAAAAGGGCCATTAATGGGTGAAAGTTAGAATAAAGGGTTAGTGAAATAAAATATTTTTAAAAGGATAGTGATAAGCCAATCTAAACTAATAGGCACTAACTTGAAACTAACAGACAAGAGCTAAATGGACAATTACTTAACAAAAGAATAAATGAACACTTAAAAGGATGACAGAAGTGGCTAAGTAATTAAGTACAGAAAAAAGAAAAAAGCAGAGGAAACAAAGAAAAACAAATGGAGTGTATAGAACAGTTTGAAAGGATCCACAAAGTCAGGCCAACCATAAGTCCAGAAGTAAAAGACAGTAATCTAGACGCAAGGGTCAACAAAAAAGGAAAAAGGAAAGCAAACACAACAGACGCTATGGAAAATGAAGACGAGCCTACTTTCCTCAGCTTCTCGCGGAAATAGAGGCTCCAAAAAAAAAAGGGAAAAAAGTTTTTTCAACTGCTTGGAACATGGGAGACTGGCGAAGAGGTCTCCTGGCTTTGGACGACTTAGTCTGTGGTGGTAAACTATGGCGCATGATAAATGGCAGCAGCAAGACGGAAACAGGGGGATAAAGTGGAGATTATAATTGGCCGTAAGCAAGCCGATAGTGGTGCAGTGGTGCCAGAACTTGGTGGAAAAGGACAACCTCCTATGAACCAACTTGCCTAATGGCGGGAGGGAAGGGGGCAGCCTAATGCACAGGGAGACGGGGAGCTAGAAACATGGGTCAACAAGATGATGGCTACGAGATGGGGAAGGGAACACGCCGATGGCGGCCGTCTTGCTACGCCAATATCCATTGCCCGTTGAACACTGACCCCCCTCAAGACCACTGCTGAGGCATATCTTGTGAAAAGAGGTCACAATACATCTGGCCGCGGGGGAGGGGTAAGACATTGTCGGCGAGGTGCCTACCTTGCCTCAGTCCCTTCTTCCCGTCAAATCTACCATGGGTTCTAGCATTAATATTCGGTGTGAAACTGCTATTGGAAATGAGAGCCATGATCCATTCAATAAATATTTTGGCTGGAAGTGAAGCTTTTTCATCGAATCCTCAATGAAGGTCCAAGAAGTGGAGTAACAAGCCTTCCTAAGATCAATTTTGAGGCGGCGAAGAGGGGATATTTGCTTTCTCTTTTTTAAACGAATAAAATCTTGGTATATCATGATGTTGTGGGCTATATGGCTGCCTTCAATAAAGGCTGCCTAGTTGTGCCTGGTTGTCTTGGACTGGGAAAGGAAGAACACTCTTCAGCCTGTTACTAATAATTTTGGACTGCACTTGTTAGTGTATTACAACATGCTATAGGTCTGTAATCACTAGGTGTTGCTGTGTTAGCACAATTGGATCAATTTAATTTACATTATTCTTACTATAACTTTTTTTAATCATGATTAGGAAAATACTATTTGGTTGATTCGGTATATCCCAACATCGTTGGATATTTAGCCCGGAACATGAAAATAGGAATTCATTATTATCTTAAAGATTCCAAATATTAGGGGTCACCTAATGGGGAGAAAGAGAATTTTAATTTTCGCTGCTCTTCGTTAAGATTGACAATTGAGAGGATGTTTATAATGTTAAAGAACACTTGGAAGAATTTGAAAGACATGATGTCTCAAGTTAGTAAAAAACGACAAATTGATATAATTATATCGTATTGTGCGCTACACAACTTCAGCCGAATACATGAAAGATGATACCAATTTTGCCAAGATCAATGAAAATTCTAACAATTCCTGATGTTGGGTTGTATGATGAGAAATATAATAACAGGTATGATTTCATCATCAATTAACAATCACTAGAATTTTTGTGTAAACTTTTGTTGTAACAAACACGTCTATATGTTTCACATGATTATTATATTTTTCTCAATGTATGAAAGCTATTATTAATTTGCGGAATAATGGTTGCAAGTTACAACTTTTCTGTTGCAATAATTTTTTTAGGGATTTACAAGTATTATTTAAAAAAAAAAGTTATTGCTCAAAACTATCGGAAATTACTTCAAATTACTCCACAACATTTTGAAACCTTCCAGCCTACTCTCAAACTGCTTCAACTTGCTCAAGCCTGCTCCAAGCTGCTTTCTGCTGATTAAATTTGCTCAAACCTACTCTAATCTGCCCCAATGTGCATTCTGCTCAACCAATATGCTCATAATAAACGAGCCCTATGTAGTTGTGGATGCAATCAGCCTTACCCTTGGCCAGTAGAAGAAAATCGTCTAGGAGACCCATGAAATCATCTTTCCTTTTTCAACGAGGAAAATCAAAAAGTGAACAAGATGAGAGAAAACCCAAATAGAAACGTAATAGAAGTGTGTTTGCGATCGACAATAAAAGGATAAAAGGACGTTCCGTAGTTGGCCACTGTTAGGTAGCTAAGAAGAAGCTTTAAATGGTAAGAAATGCTAGATAATCAGACAGATCTATCAGAGTGAGTGTGGGGTGTTCAAGATGTGCCATGTCATATCTAAATCTTTCGTATACTTTTTCGAGATCAACAACTCTTTTCTTTCTTAATTGTGATCCTTTCATATTCCATTCTGTTTTACTGGCATAATCATTCTGTCTAAAGTGTCTTTGTGCTGCTGCTGCCATCTTTTGCATCACTTCATTCATGATGTTGACCTTAATCTGTCCTACTGCAGCCTTTTTCTGAATCATCATTTATGATTTCTTCTTTCTTCTTGTTGCTGGTCAATAAGTCATCTTGTTCTCTGTCATGCGAGATCTCCTGGGTTGTAGTTATTTAATCGACCAACTTGGGCACCATATAGGCCTGATGACTTCCTGGAAGAACTTCCCTTTAAGTTAGATTGGCATTTGCGCCAGACCGTCAGCCCCCCCCCCCCAAGCTCTTCCACCCAGCTTGAATGCATTGTAAGATGTCCTTTTCATTGTAAGGTTTTGTGAGGTGTGTAATTCAGTTCACGGGGCTTTGATCCTTGCTTGAGTTTGTGTTTGATTTATATGACACCCTTGAACACAGGTGGTTGCTAAATAATGTGGCATGCCAGTTGCACTGCCCCCTTTTTTTTTGTTATTTGTCGGTCTTGCATTTCATTTCTTTATGTATTGTCCCAGGGCAGCAATCCTGTTTCACAAGATAGGCAACCTGCAAATACCTGCCATGTGCTCAAGCAGATTCTGAACCAGTGACTTGTATCTGTTTAGAACCGTTAAGAAAAATCCGCTGGCGGCTTAAGAAGTTGGAGATGACAGCAAATAGACGTGTCAAAAAATTGGGAAATGGAAATACCTAGGAAATGGCCATACAAAGTAGCAAATGCGTTTTTGATATAGTGATTTTAAAAAAAAGTTACTGTTAAAATCTGAGATTGTTAATAATTTTTAGCTGTCAAAACAATTTATTGGTGGAAAGAAAGGCCAATTGTGAGGATCTGGAAATTGTGTATAAGGGGGGAAAAATCTACAGTATTAGAGGCAGTGTCTCCCCTACTACCTTTCTCCAGTTTCCTAGTGGATGGTAGTATGCAGTTGGTTGGTTTGTTGGCTATCATTGGTGAGGCTTGACCATATTAACTGTAATGTAAAAACAACGGGGGAATGAATGATAATGCTTGTTATGTTTGACTACACAATTGCTTAATAGATATTTGAATTCATTGCAAGATGTTAATGTGCAATCTTTTCTAGTGGATAGGGATGACTCTCCACAATTCAACTCAACTTCCATGTAAGAGGGTTGGGTTGAAATCATAATGGATGTATCTATCAGCTCCTGCCTTTCTTACTCAGCTCCTGTAGTGTGAGTGTTACTTCACCACTGGCTGCTTGGGTTTTTTTTTTTTTTTTTTTTTTTTTTGGGGGGGGGGGGTGTGCGGAAGGGAAGCAAAAGAGAAGATGTGGAGTTCTTGATGCTGTGTGTTTATCTGAAAACACTGAGGCTACATGAATACTTTGAATTCAATGTATGTTTCCATGCTAACTTGAAATCTGACTGCATAGTGACATTTTTAACCTTTTTTGGATTTGGTGGATAATGGGACTGTGAGGGCATGATGACTTTTGTATTTGTACTATTTGTTCAGGGGTGATATCTCCTTGGTATCCTTCTCAGATATATCTGAGTCCTTATCAAAAAAATGAATCTGACGGCGATCTACTTTCTACAGAGAACTGTTTCTTCAGGGGGCTTTGGGTCATTTAACAGCAATTCTGTGTCTCATCCGTCCATCTGTTCTGGCAGTTTATTTGATGCTCACACAGAATCCAATCAGTCAGCTGCCACCACCCAAAATAAAGTACGTACATTTCCTGCTTTCTCACAACCAGCTGCTGAAAATTCAGGGGAATTTAATCTTTTCGAGGATCCATTAGATATGCCAGCTCCAAATTCAGGGCCAGATATTGATTTGTTTCGAGCACCAACTGGATCACTTTTATCTGTCGATCTGTTTCAAACACCTGCGGAGCCCTCACCTCTGCCACAAAAATTTCATACACCACCGACTTCTCTGTTGTCATCTTCAAGGCATTTTGATGAGATCTCTCAGAAGCTGTCCCACCAGCCTTCTGTCCCAAGTGTAATTCAAAAGTTTCCTGGGTCATCAGATCCAGGTGATGAGGGCTGGGCTACACTTGGTTTGCCTCAGCACAATACTCCCATCACCAACGCACAGGATACTGCTGTTTTAGGGGGGCGCATGGAAGCTGGAAATCCTGGAATTTATTTTACAAATACTGTATTATCCTCAACTGCTGAGGTGCAGTGGCCGGACTTTCAACAACATGGTCCTGCTTTGTTGGTCTCTAATCCATGGGATGAGCATGTGCACAATTTCCCTAGTCCTGCCAGAGAGCCTGATAATGAGGTCAGTATTTATCCATGTCACTTGCGCTCTCTGAATATGATTTATGTTTGGTAATGGAGGGTGCTAAGAGATTTGACATAGTAAAGGAATGACTTCGAACATGCAGATCCTAAAATGCTGAAATTCACCTGCCCTCTCTTCTCTCTGTTTTGCTGTGTGACCTTCACATGATCTGCTTAATGAAATGATCTAGTAACCTACTTTTAACTTGTTTCCATTTTAGTCAATAGGTTGCAAATGGGTCACCCGGGGTCAACTTGTTGATCAAGTAACCTCCTTTTAACTTGTTTCC
This sequence comes from Carnegiea gigantea, assembly GCA_029747015.1. Classification (NCBI taxonomy): domain Eukaryota; kingdom Viridiplantae; phylum Streptophyta; class Magnoliopsida; order Caryophyllales; family Cactaceae; genus Carnegiea; species Carnegiea gigantea. The sequence goes on from JAKOGI010001620.1 coordinate 65,411, forward strand.
AATTTAGCCAATTGGTTGAAAATGAGTAACCTGGAGTTCACTTGTTGAAAAGAAAAACAAAATTTAAACATAGCAAATTGTAAATAGAAAATTGCAAGTGCTCCATACCTGTAAAACATGTATAATATGTAGGCTATGAATCCACATGATAACGGGCTATTTAACTAAGCGGGTTGGATTGGGTCATCTTTATGCTGAGACTCCCAAACTTAACGTACCGTAATGATTAAATTGCGCTTTTATTTCTACCTGGTTGATTAAAAGGCTTGAAACTCTTAGCTCAAACCAGCTTTGTTTCTGATTCTTTTGATGTAGTGATGAGGTAAATTTTTGCATGCACAAACTAGGAAAAATCATCTAGTGTCCAGTTCCCCTGTTATCGTATTGTGTCATTTTGTGCCGGCCCTAGAGGGGATCCTCTATACCCTGGTGCATCACTCCACACAATCCACCAGTCTTTTTGTGAGGCCAGCCTGGCCATCTTGGGAGATGAGGAGCAGATAAGCTGGGTCAAGCTAGCTCTGGACAAGTCACATAACTGCAATTACTCACTTCAATGGAAATTTTCAACCATGAAATGTAAGCCATGAGGTTGAGAATTAGAAATTTTGAAGCCTCCCTTGGAGGTAAGTGGTAGGGTGCTTGGTTTTCTCAAGAAAGACCAAGGTTCAATTCTCTTTAGTTTGTGTGTGTGTGTGTGTGTGTGTGTAAATTTACCTATCCAAAGGAGAAACATGGAAAAGAATTGGAAAAATTGAAGCCAAGACGTTAATTGTGATAGGCTTGGGCTAAGAGGGGTTTTGTGTATGCTTATTAGTTGATTGGTTAACTATGTGTGTGTGTTCCCTTTTTCGTTTATATTCTTTTATTCAGCTTCCTTGCCCTCTGTTGTGTATTATTTTGCTCATCTGTTCTACATTGTAGCCTTTCTGCAATTTAATTGGAGGGGTAAGGCTACATGCATTTGAGACGCTATCCGAGCTGCATATTAGTTTGGTTTGGCTTTCTTGATGTATTTTATGTATTAATAATATCTTTCCCTGCTCAAAGAATGTTTATTCCATACAATATCTGAGCAGCCATGGAAGGTTTTTGAGGCTGATAATGGCCAGCAGCCGTTTGTGGGTTTTCAACATGGGGCAGACCTGCAAATTTCTCACGACAGCATTTCCTCAAGCAGTGATCAATATCCTGCACATAAAATTTCAGAGGTGATTTATCTTGTGAATTGATTGTTTCTTCTTTGCCTTCATGGTTTGTTTAAGTCTTCCAATTTACATGGTTCTAGGATATTTGCATTTCAGAAAGTTCTACTGATATGCCATCAGCTTTCGCTTCTGTTTATGATCAGAAATTCCAATTTTGCAGGGTTCAGGTGCAGATGGGTCACAGAAACTACCATCTGGTGAAAGCAGCTTGTTTCCAACTTTACAATCTCATGTTGCCACAGGATCTTCATTTAATCAACCAATTCTTCCATTTATGGTCTGTTTTGATTTGGTTTTCCCTGCACTTTTTCATGCACATTGTTTCCAAAGTTGAGTTGTCTTCTCTTTTTACAGATTGGAACAGCACAAATTCGGCAGAAATCCGGTAACCCATTTGATATTGATTCAGAGTTGGAAGGAAGCAATGTGGTAGGTAGTTATGTTCTTGAAGAATTTTGAAGTTTGGTGCATATGTGCAAGTCCTAGCTTTTTTGCTGCAGTACAATTTAGAACTCTATTTTTATCAAGTGTCAGATGGACATGAACGACTTCAGTATCCAAGGAATTAACTCGATATTAATGTAGGGAAAATTTTTTCTATAGGATGTCCAATTTCTGTCTTTAGTTAATTTTTTTATGAGTTATCAAAAAAAGATGCATTAGAAAGAGACCAAGGGGTGCCGCCCATGTACGAAAGGGGCCAATTACAAAAATCGTTAATCCCTTAAGCTCTTGTGCATGATGTTATCTACGAAATCCAAAAAGCTCAAATGATTTCCCATGATTAAGAACAAGACTCAAGCTATACAAGAGTCTTAAAAAATAGAGCTTGAAATTTTGATAGGGCAACGCTTTATCCTCAAAAATCCGATGATTCCTTTCCTTCCAAGTACACCATGGCCAAAGGAATCATTTTCCAAGCACAAGAAACCTAACCATTCTTCATTCTTCTTCTCCAAGCTACCACCAAATCCTTGACTGATGACGATTGCATCCAACTCGCTCCCATCAGGGAGAGATAAATGCCACTGAGACGAAGCCCAACAACAATGGATAAGGAAAGGTCCACCATTTCCTCCTCCTCGAGGCATATAAAACACCTACTAGGCCCATTGAAATTTCTTCTTTTAAGCACGTCCTCTGTGGGGATCTTTCCTTTAATAGTTGCCCAAGCAAAGATGCACATTTTCATAGGTGCCTTGGACTTCCAAATGGCAGGAACATGAAAATCAGGAGAATTCCCACCATCATAAAGCTTTTAACAGAAACCCTTGATGGTGAAAGAACTTTTGATGTCATACGGTCAAACAATCTTATCAATGCCCTCTAGTAATGCTTTCATCTTGGCAAGAGTTGCCAAGAAATCGCAGATGCTATTCTCTTCCCAATCATTGGGGCTTCTTAAAAATTAATGTTCCAATGAATTTGGTTACCATTCCAAGAGACAACGTCTTAACACGGTAGCATCTTTAAGAAGTGCCATCCTGAGAAAGATTAGGAAATTGAAGCTTGAGTGGTTGTTCCCCACACCAAACATCATGCTTAAAAAGCACTCTAGACCCGTTCTTTACTTCAAAATGTACTAACGATTTGAAACGTTCCAAACTAGCTAAAATAGACTTCCAGCAGCTGACCCCATGGGCAAGGGGGCTCTTAACGGTCCACCAACCTAGGATATCAAACCCATATTTTCTGATGATGACATTCCTCCAAAGAGCATTCTCCTCTTTAGCAAAACGCCAAAGCCAGTTAGTCTTAAGGGCTTCATTCATATGCCGAAGAGGTCTTATGCCTAGCCCATCATCTTACTTGGAGCAAAAATCATCTTTCCAATTAATCCAGTGGGAACCAGTACCAGTTTCATTTTTGTGCCAAAGAAAATTGCTCATAATTTTCTCCAAACGATTGACGACGCTAGCTAAGATAGTGAACAAGGACATGAAATAAATAGGGAGACTCCATAATATACTCCTCAATAAAGTCAACCTACCTCCTCTCGACAAAAGTTTTAATTTCCACCCTGCCCACCCTGCCAATTTTTTATGGAACCTTTCCACAATTGGGCTATGTTACGCGAACTCGGGTATGGGATGTCGGACAGGGGTATGGATTCGGGTGCCAGACCCGTCGAAGCTAAGATATTAGGAAGCTAAGATATTAGGGCATGGGGACACTGTCCTAAATTCGGACATGTATATGAGGACTCATCATTTTATTTGTGGAAGTTGCAATTTCAAATTAATCTTTCAAGAATATTTCAATAATTAAAAGTTTGTCCACTTATCAAATGATTAAACATTAAAGTTCCGTTAAAAGCCAAAAAAAAAAAAAAAAAGAAAGAAGGAAAAAGACCATATATTCCAAATTTTTTCACCCCTGCTGCTTGAGAGTTCGGATAAGGGTACGTGTCCCATGTCCTATTTAGGGAGTGTCTGAGATGGGTAAGGCAGGGCAAAATGAAGAGTTCAGGTATCATAGCAATTGGGTCTAAATTTGCACCAAGGGGGAGACCTAGGTAGGATGATGGGAGGTAATCAAAACCAAAGAACTTAGCCACGTGCTGAAGTTCGAGAACATCATCAATAGGACTGAGAACACTTTTTGAAAGATTCACTCTAAGACCGGACATAGCTTCAATTAACAGAAGGATGCATCTCAAATAACCGAGATTACTCTTGTCAAGTTTATAAAAGATCAAGGTGTCATCGGCGAAGAGGAGGTGCGAGATGGACAAATTGTTACAAATCAGAAAACCTTCTAAAAAACCCACTTTGTTTAGCTTTATCCAGGGGTCTGCTAAGAGTCTCCATCACCAAAATAAACAACAAAGGGGAAAGAGGGTCCCCTTAGGCCTTGGCAATACCCTCGTGAACTAGAAAAGAAACCTGGGGCTTCACCATTGATCAAGACTGAAAATCGGATGGTAGAAAAGGAAAAGAACACCCATTTTCTCCGCTTGCTAGGGAAACCCATTTTTCCAGGAATACCCATGAAAAAGTCCCAAAAAACATTATCAAAAGCTTTCTCACTATTGAGCTTACAAAGAACTCTTCAATGCTTTGATTTAACATACGGGTTGATGCACTCATTAGCAATAAGAGATGCATCCAAAATTTGATGGCCTAGGATGAAAGCATGCCGACTTCGACTAACAATTTTGCCAATGACTTTTCTTAATCTTGAGGCAAGGACTTTAGCTGAAATTTTATAAACACTTCCCACTAAGCCAATGGGTCTAAATTGCTTGATGTGATCTACCCCTGCCGCTTTGGAGCAAGCTTATAGAAGTGGCATTAAGGGTTTCCTCAAAAACATCATTCCTGGGAAAATCAGCAAATAGTCCCATAATCATCCCCCCTTAACCAAACTCAAACATTGTTGGAAGAAAGCAATGTTAAAGCCATCGGTCCCCGGAGCTTTGTCCGTACCCAAGTCATTTATTGCCTCCCAAACTTCCTCCTCCAAAAAATCTTTTTCAAGTTCCTAGGCATCATCAAGGCCGAGAGAATCGTAAACGATCCTCTCTAGAAAAGGTCAAGATGGATGATCTTCGCTATAAAGGTTGGCATAAAACCAAACAATCGTATAGGAGCTCTTATCCACCTTAATATTGTGAATGACATCATATCTTCTTCTGAAAGAATTTGGTATTGCGATCGCCTTCTTGAATCCAATTTTGCTTCGCTCTTTGGCGCCAAAGTATGTCAATCCAAGAACACACCATCGAAACATCGTTCTTGACTTCGAACCTTTCAACTTTATTGGCAAAGGTGAGACAATGGCGTTGCTCCTTATCGTCAAGGCGTTTGATCTTTTCCACCAACTTAGCCAGCTTAGCATCAATCTAGCTGGCCCAAAACATCCCCATTCCAAACTTTCATGTTGAAATTGTACATCAATCACTGCATACTGTGGTTGTCTGAATCCACAATGTAACATTTAGGGCTACAGTTCTGTCCTTCACAATGCTATAGGCTTGCTTTCTTTATGGATTTCCAATTCAAGGAAATTAAGAGCTTGTGTATCTGATACTTGTGTGTTGTGAGCTGAGTTCATGTTGTCATCTCCTCTGGAATATTATGCGAGTCAGCTTTTCCTTTCTGTAGTTTGATAATGATGTTAAGTTTTTACTATATGTTTTCATAAATTATAGTTCTTGGGCATGGGTAGTCTGCAAGATGCACTTCCCAGTGTGCCATTACCAGCTTCTTATGTGGGTGGCATAAATGAGTCCTGGTTTCCTTCAAGTGCAGTTGCCTCTCAAGGTAATATTTTAGCTGTTCTTTTGACGTGCTTTATCTATTATTATTGTTACTTAGAATCTGGTTCTGACGGATTTCAGCAGGTGGTATGCCATACATGCCGGCACCGCCTCCAGCCTCTCAATTACCGTAAGAATATCCTCTCATTGTTTTGAACTTTGTTTTACATTCTTCTAAATTATTTCATATGCCTATTCACCTTCAAAGGGTTTGATCTAATTGAATTGCTGTTATATCCTTGTTGCTGTTTGTGTGCTGTCATACCTTTGATACTATATTAGCTCATCTCTCGGTAGCCCTACGATCCTCCGACTCAGCAAATTGTGTGCCAAACCTGTGTCGCACGACACGACCCGGAATACGGGTTGGACCCGGCAATGGGCAACTGGACACGGCTAGGTCAAAGAAAGCTTCTAGAAGCGTCAGTGGCGTCTTCTCTATCCTTCAGGTTGTCCAAGGGTTTGTGTCGCTTTCTACCTCTGTTTGCGCTGTCGTCCTAGGGTTTCTGTCGCTTTCTACCTCCGTTTCCGGCTCTGTCTGCAGTTCACGCTCTCTCTCTGTCTTTGTTTGTCCCTCATCTCATACGGCTGCAGGTGTAGGGAAGCAAGGTGGTGGGGACTGGGTAGAGAAAAAGAGAAGGGAGAAATGTAGAGAGAAAGAGGGAAGGAAAGAATTGACATCTTCGTGCTCAAATCACTATTCATTCAATACTCAGTATTCAATAATGTATAATAGATAATAATCACCTAAGACAAATCATCTATTTATAATAGCCTATAGACTTAGAATACTATTAGGGAACTACCTAAACCAGACCTATATAGAATAGGAAACTCAATATTATGTAAATACTCCTAAATATATCCTTATTGTGACTTATCTAATATAGCATATCAATAAGCCTATGAAAATTACTTAAAAATATCAAGATACCATAGGTTTCCAAATATTAAAATAGATCCTAGAATCCTAATATTAGACAGATATCCTTCTTCATCCGCGTCATTCTCCCTGGTTAGAAAAAAGTCGTCCTTGAGTTCTATAATGGGTTAGAATTAAAAAGTTGAAGCATGTAACCAATGTCAAAGTGTAGGAAGTAGCAGCACACAAAATATTTGAAATTTCTCCATGAGAAGCAACCTCGAGAGAATCGGATGTACGTCTTTGACAACTAAGAGATATGAGTCGATGATACAGTCAATAGAATGAACATCCTTATATGTTATTCCACGCCCAATTTCTTTGTTCAAACTTGACTTTTTACCTCGTAGGTTTCTTGAACTTCTATCTCTTGAGTGAAACTATTGCCTTAAGTAGATTCTGTAGTAGCCTTAGTAACCTCTGTTAGAGTTGTCAAAACTGAATCAGTGGGCTTTTCTTCTGTTTCTCCATGTACTACTATCTCTTCAGTGCTGTGTGGTTTAGCTTCCGTACTCTAACAACTTTTTGCTACCTACTGTTGAAGTGATTTTCTAAGTTCATTACACCTTGCATTCCATTTTTTGGAAAAATCTAAAAAGTCATCATTATTTTCTTTTTGTAAAGCTTCCAATTTTTTGTAAAGTTCATCAATTCTATCGTCGATTCCATCAATTCTTTGTTCTAATGCCATGGCTCTAGTAAGTGCCATGCAAGAAAAAAAAACTTCTCTCTGTTTTTTTTAATTTTTTTTTTTACACCAATAAATCAACACAAAACACACAAGCAACTCAAATAATAATCTACTTCTAAAATCACTTGTGGCAGCCAAAGCATTTAAGGAAATTATGTTACTATCCTAGTAGTTCCTTTTTTTTTTTTGGGGGGGAAATAGAAAATGATCTTGGGTCCAAATAAATAATTGACAACCTACTAATAATCTAAAGTCCTAAAATCAAGAAAGAGATCTGACAACCAACGTTGGCCTAAACTGTCTAGCAAAATATCATAGTTTTTCTTCGATTCGGGCTTAAGCTCCTCAAAGTAGGACGAGATGGTAACCAGGTGCCTCAACAAGCTTCTTTGTGAAACTGTCAGCAGTCAGCAGCATCAGCAACCAGTGAGCGGTGGCAGTGAGTGATGGCAGCAGTTGCAAGGTTTGATGGGAGTGATGACGTTGATGAAAGGTTGGGTGGTTGAGGATGGTGGTATGGCAGATTGCTGGTTTGAAAGCTTGAAACAGGATTCCCCCCCCCCCCCAATTTCATTGTTTCAAACCCTTGGTTTGATTGGCAGCGGAATTTGGGATGTGGGTTGGCTAGGAATCGAAGACTTGCTTTGATACCAAGTTCATAGGGACCAGGTAGAGAAAAAGGGTAGAACGGAGAAATTTAGGGAGAAAGAGGGAAGAAAGGCGTTGGCATCTCCTTGCTCCCATCAATATTCATTCAATACTCAATATTCAATAATGTATAATAAATAACAATCATCTAAAGCCTAGAGACTTAGAATACTATTAGGAAACTACCTAAACCAAACCTATATAGAATAGGAAACTCAATATTATCTAAATGCTCCTAATATCCTTATTTTGACTTATCTAAAATAGCATATAAGTAAACCCATGAAAATTACTAAAAAACATGAAGATACCATAAGTTTTCAAATATTATAGTAGATCATAGAATCCTAATATTAGACATATATCCTTTCTTCTTCATCTGCATCACAAGGCTAGGGCTTTTTGCTTCACAATGGGCGCTGCTAACCTAGTGGGATATGCACCTTTTCTTTCTTTCCTTTTATCTGGGGTACAACTAGGGATTAGTTATTATAGCATTAATTTGGGCTGCTGCAAAAGTCCAGGACTTTCAAGGCCTTGCTTAACAGAAGCTCAGCTCTTTGTATTAGCACTAGTTTTAAATTTAAAGAAAATATTGCCGTTGTAAACTGAAATTTTTAAATAAATATTTACAACAATTTAATGTAAACTGAAATTTTAAAATATATAAATAAATAATTTAATTTTTTTTAAAAAGTAAAAAGCCGTGTTGTCGTACTTGTGTCCCATTTTAGGACAAAGTCCTAGCGTCCTAAGTTTTTTCCCAAGGCGAGTCAGACAGACGGATATGTATCTGTGTCCGACGCTGCACCCTAGTCTGAGCAACATAGCTGTGGCCATCATGCCCTGGACTTCCCCCTTTTCCCTTTTATTGCTGTCTCTGTAGATTATTCTGCTAGCAATTAAGTATTATGATAATTCATTAAGAAATTTAATATTTTAAGGATAAGTTTTTGTTCCAAAATCCAACCGAGTTTGACTTTATGGGCAGACCATTGATTGTTTGTAAAGGATGGGGAGAAAGGCTGATAAAATCTGCCGCCTCCAAGTTTAAGGCTGTAGTGTATACAGAGGGTTGGATGACGGCTCTGGTGAAACATTGGGCTCTCAGCAGTGACCCACAGAACTGGAGTCAGTATCACAGATCACAGCTATCAAGGTTGCATGGATTCAAAATTTCACTGTTTGTGACGGGATAGCTGCATTAGAAACATTTGGAAGTTCAGCGAACTGTATTTTCAGCCAATAAGCTATGCTGTTTCCGCATTAGAGTGAATCTGCATTGCGATGACGGAAAACTCACGCCTAAAACTGCATTTTGAATCCTTGATCCAAGATGAAGGTACTTTGGTTGGGTTAATCATTTGGACAGGTTTGCCAATGCTGTTGTTTGGGGAGGGAAAACAAAGACAATATGTCTTGGTATAAAATGTTTTGTTTTGGGATTGATTATATTTCTGAGAACTTATTTTTTAAAATTTTCAGATTTTATAGGGGAATTCTGTTATGATAGTGGATATTAGAATATTAATCATGTTATGATTATGAGAGTTGTATTCTAGATATATTAGGATTCTAGCTTATTTTAGTTTTGCTTGTAGGTTGAGGCTATAAATTCCCCATCATGATTCATATGTTGTGGATTTGAGCTTTTTTCAATTAGAGCAGTTCTCAATAAGCCAGATTAGTTTCTGACCAAATCTCAATTCAAGAGAAGGCAGTGTTTTAAAAACTCAAGGGAAGTGGTGTAAGCAGTTGCCACCTGGCCGTGATAGTGATGCTAGTGGGACGAGCTGATCTTCCACTTGAAAGACTTGGATTTCACGTCGCACTAGAGGCAAAGGGGCCCCTGCCTTTCCCCCTTCTTATCTCGCCATGCTCATAGATACTATGTATAGGAAAAGGAGATGTCAAACTCCAATCTGTCCAACTAGATTAGCTGGTTCAACCGGGCAGTCAACCTGAGTACATCGGTTACAGGTTGCTGTCATAGGAATCAAATGCTTCTGTCTTGCTGTATACTTCACCCCTTCAACCATGCCACTTGAGATGTTATGATAGAACTTCCAATTTCTAAATTTCAATCAACTTTAGCATGAAAAACAAAGAAACAGAACTATTGTGGCTTTCATATATGCTGGTCCAACCATCTGGGCCCATGTTGGAGGCTTCTTACCAGTAAAACATTGCGAGTCTTATGCTAGAGGGATGGTTTTCCCTTTTGTTTTTGAAGAAAGAAATGGTATTATTAAGTTACTTGTGAAACTGTTTTCTTTTCCTCTTTTTTTTTTGGGGGGGGGGGGGGCGCGTTTAAATGATGGGGGATGAGGGAGTTGTTATATGATAGCCCTGGCCTACCTTGCTGGGTATGCCCGGAGACATAATATTTTTGGATGAGGGGATTGGTGAAAAGGGCTTGAGGATTTTATTAGAAAAAAGGAAAAAGAGGGGGGGGGGGGGGGGGAAGAGGATTCATGTCTCTTGGCCTACCTACCAAAGTAGGCCAAGGACTATGGTAGGATTTTATGGGATGCGGGGTTGGCCTAAATAGGGTTGTCATAAGTCCACCAAATTAGAACAACAAAATAAGAATTGATCACGTAGTATTTCCCTTCCTTTTATGCATGCAAAATTTGTTTTCCTGATTCCTTGTGGCCAACCTTTTTAAATCAATGTTCAATAGCGACATCTGCATCTCCCCAATCCATGTTGATGCAGGATCCACATTAGATGGTGTTATTGCTATTGTTATTGTTAAGGAGATTCGTCCACGAAATGTCTACTTGCAATAAATCCATGTATTTGTGCTCACCTCAGTTGCACAGGCTTTGTTTGGTCTGCGCTTGTTGGCTGCCTTTTTTCCTCCCTTGTGAATTGCCTTTTATCAATTAAGTTGACTAGTAAGGGTAAGGACAGGGAGTATAAAGCGCTGTACTCCAGGGAGTACAATCTGACCTTGGCTGTTTTGCAAGCAGTTCAGCACTTGTTGACTAGTAGATCATGCTGAATTACAAAAGTACAGTATTGATTTGCATATTTAGATAAATAGTAATTCTGTATGTGATCTACTGTTGCCCTTTGATATCACCATTCATGTGAATTCAATTTCTGTATTTTGGGTGTGGGGAATTGACAACTTCACATGCGTGACAATCGTATGGTTATACAGGAATGTTCCGACACCTGGGCCTGTTGCCTCTGTTGGAGGAAATCCGTTTGCATAGTTAATGGTGAGATAAGCAATACTTAGTCTTCTCTCCCTTGGTCTCTCTTTCTATTTTTTTTTTTAAAAAAATTGTGTATCTGGCTGGTGGATCATAGGATATGGAAGGTCTTGGATCATCAATGCTCAAGTTCTCAATTACCTTGACTACTTGGTGCTAATGCACTCTACTCTTTTTGACATGAGTGTGAAACACTGGTTTTGTTTTTAAAACGAGTGCCAGACATCTTATGTAGGCAAGACCAATGCCTCGATACAACATGCATTGGACACTTGAAGTAGCATGCGAGTGACAGGGCATTTGCCCTGAACTTCTTTACAATCGGATATTCTTAAAATTGATGAGCTTTCAATAAATTCATATGCAGGGGTTCACAGTGCAAAATATATGCCGAGTCATTTGTTTTGCAATCATCCTTGCTCATAGTCCAAGGGCAAGGTTCACAGTTGCAAATTATGGACAATTGATATATGGCGAGCTAATATAAGTGTTCGAAATTATGGACGGTTTATCATATTTTTGGATAATTGTTGCTCAGCAGCTCATGGTCCACTGTTACATGCTACCTTCTGTATCCATAGTCGTTTGTAAATGGTGTGGGCGTTAGTATTATTATTTTTTTTTCTTGGTTGAGCTATGCAGATATAAGCATGTATTTGATCAGGTAGGGCGAGTTTTGGGTGCAAGACTAGTCTCTCATCTTGTGACTAGTTGATGTAGCTTTATGATGTTGCCTCGTCAATCTTGTCGAGAATTGAACTTAAGCATTGTGTTAATTAATTTATTCAACTTGACACACAGAGCAATGGATCTCTAATGCTTCAATGATTGCTAGAATGCGTTGATGCCAGTATTTATCTTTCATCGGTCTGCCATTTTTCAACCATGGCAACCTCCCTCCCCCCCTTTCTGTTTTTAGGAAGAACTGCGACATTGTATAATACCATGTGTTTAATATTTCATTTATAGAACTTCCTTAAGAAGAGTTAGAGATGACTGGTTATTTAGTAAGTGGTGACTAGAAGGATCAGGACTTTGAGAGAAGAGTTTGAAAAAAGTAAGCAAGCATACTAATGATTGTGAAGTATATTGCTGCCTGAAGTTGGTTGGTAATTGGGAAACATATTGTTACTTTTCCAGAGTTGGTCTTTTTTGTCTTTCGTGTTATGGTGGGCGCCTTTTGATGGTGCTCAAAAGCTGGTTTTACTTTCTTTGCTATTTGCTTTTTGGGGGTACATCAACTAATGACCGAGAAAATATTTTCTGTGTCCAACTAATCATGTTATTAATTAGCATGTTATTCAATCCTACTAATTTTAGTCAACTCTGTTGGGCATTATGCTGCTGCCTTTGATAATAATGTAGTTCATTTGCAGTATGCTTTTGCAACCATATTCTTTCAACTGCTAACACAATCATGACGTGGATATCTAGGTCTTGAAAAATAGACTCAACTACTTGCAAGTGCACAAGGTGTTGTGTACTAATGACTAATGAGTATATGAATGTCGTGTCCTACAAAGAAAGGTGGCAAATTTAAATTTTATCTTTTCCAATTAAAATCAAAGAATGATTCAAGGGATGAGTTCAATTATCAAACTAAATTAACAAAATAGAAGAAAAGCAAATGAGTCAAGAAAATAGAGAGAAAACAAATTAGATAAAAAATCTACAACTTTAAATTTTACCAATGACTTAAATATTGAATCACTAACTCAAATAGGGGTTTATTCAATCCAAGCTATAAGCTTCATGCCATGAATTAAAAAACGATGAATTTTAATTATTGTATGATATAACTCATCTAGTGGTTGGCACGAATTATTCATTTTAGAAACAATTTGTCTAATTTCTAGCATAAATAATTCAAATCTAACAATTATAATTTTAAGCACAATTGCACAATATGATATTAAGCTACAAGGTCTATATATACACTTGAGATACCAAACTAAACTATTGAAATCAACAGGAATAAGCAATAGTAACAAATGCTTAAATAGGTCACGATTAAGGGAAAACATCAAATTATGTAAAATGAGAGAGAAAATAATCCCAAAAGCGATTAGGAAAACATTATTATTAGGTAATGATCTATCTTAATTATAGAGGAGCAATTTAGCCTACCACAGTTAGTGAAAATTCTATTGAAGTCGGTCTAATCATACTCCCTATGTCCAAACTTTGGTACTTGATTATACCCAAAAAAAAAAAATAGTGCACATTTTAATTTGACGTATAAATGAGGTGAGAATAGAAGAGAAAAATGCCAAGTAAAACTTATTTTCTTGTACGAGCCCGTAACCGAAATGATCTTTTCTTTCAAGAACTCTTTACTCTCTTCAAAAAATTGGGGGGGGGGGGGGGGGGGGATAGAAGATGAGAGAATGAAGAGATGCTTGAATGAGTGATGATTTTGTGGTAGCTCCTCCTTATAGTGAAAGCTCAACCTTCTTCTCTACCCAAAATCAATTCAAAGAATTAATCCCAATTAATTCCCAGCCGTTTCTTGTCAATGAGAATCAAACGTTTTTGCCTGTAATTTTTCGGGTCATATGTTGTCATTCATTGTCAAAGTGACCAACGTGGAAAATAAGAGAACCTTAAACGTCTATGAGCTTTATTCTTTGTTTGGGCATGCTGCTATTGCTCTACTTTTGGGTAACACGTCTAGGCTCTAAGAAGCAGGCATCCAACCGGGCTCTGCGTTGATGGGAACCAATCAGAATAGATGAGTCGCTGCTAGTCTAGGCCCGTGCGTGAGGTAGAAGGAGGGAGGGAGGGGGGGAGAGAGAGAGAGAGAGAGAGAGATGAGGCGCCAACTGGGCATTGAGAAACACGAGAAGAACAAGCCCATATGTACGGAAGACACAGAGGAAAAAAGTTGGACGCTGGCTAGGCTGCACTTGAAAAATTTTCAACTGGGCATGGCCCATGTGACCTGGAAAGTAGCAGAAAAGGCAGGTGAGTTGCAAACTGGAAGTGTGAGAGCTGGCCACAGTTACAGGCTCCAAGAGAGAGGCCCGAATTGGAGAACATGGGGCTGGCACACTAGAATCTTTGTGGAGTTGGGTCTCTAGGTGTTGCATGCACTTGAGCTTAAACGAAACCGAGTCTGATGCTCTCTTGTGCCCAAAGTTATTTATTTTATTCTTACTAGAAAATCATATAAAATATGCATTATTCTGTCACAAAAACATATTTCAAAGACTAAAAATTGGGTGAAATAGGAGTAAAATATATTCTTTCAATCCAACAAGTAGAGCAAGTTAAGCAAGAAAATCAAATAGCCTAACTACACATGCCCACTGTAAATCACATAGATCAATTCACTACTAACCCACAACTCATCATCAAACATTTCCAATTTCAACTAAGTTAGTAGGCCAAAACTCAAGTAAATTAAGAACACAATGTCAACCATGTAGCAAACCGTAAGTACAAGACTTCAACCTTACATAGCTAAAATCAAATGTGCATCTTTGAAATCAAGTCTCTAGTGCCGAAACAATTTATTAGTCTCTTTTTTTCTTTTCTTTTTTTTGGCTTTTTTCATCCCCTTTTTTTTTTTTTTGGTGTGGTGAACTTCACTTGATTCCATATGTTTTCTTGAGTGGATATAAAAACATAAATGGAGATAAGACTCAAAAAAATGCTTAGCACATATTCAGGCAATTAGAGATATGAATAATGATAGAACCTGAACATTAGTACTTGAATCAAGAAAATTTGTTGATATTATTATTAATAAGTGAAAAATCAATGTAAAACTTAATACTTATTACAGACTCATTATGACATTGAAAATGAAGTTTCATTTCGTGCTCAAGATCGACTATATGGTAACATTAGTACAACGAAAATTTTGGCCATCAACTAGTTGAAACTAGAAATAATGTCTGTCAAGCATGGGTCATATAAATCAAATCCACATAACTAGAGTAGGACATGCATAACTAGAACATCCAATCTCTTCCCAAAATCAATTTCACTCAAAAATTTTCAATTTTCCTCAATTCGTTTTTCATTTCCCTTTCCCTTACACCTAAACTTTCTTTAATGTAGAAAACGATAATAAAGAGAAAGATGGAGGGAAAAAAAAAACAATATAACCTGATAGCATGAGCGAAGCCATCTCATGTAAGCCCATCAAGCTAACTCCAAAGGTATCTTCAAAACCATCATTGTTCATACTTCACAATAGCCAAATTAACTGAATAGCACATTCTAAAACACAAATGGACCTCGAACAAAAGAAAAACAAAAACAGAATACTCAAACTGATCTAAACAAATTGGGTTGTCTCTTAGCAAGTGCTAAATTTTATTTCTTCAGCCAGACAAGATCTCATCCATCAATCATAGTAAACAGGGTCTACTAGATAAAAGGACTATATCAAATCAGGCTCAATATTACTAGTCACGACAGATTTCAAACATTGACTATTAACAATAAGAACATGACGACGTTAGGGATCCAAAATCCATATCGTTCCAGAAGGAAAACTTGTTAGATAACAAAAGGAATTTAGATATCAACTTGTCAGGAAACAACTTAAGCTTAAAATTAAAAAACCTAACCTTCTGATTAAGTTTGAAAGATTTATGAGAAATACTTTTAACATGAAAAACTTTAGTTTTGGCTTTGTCCATCTTAGCATTTTCATAGGCTTCATTATGCAATTCATATAACTCATTCAATTGAAGCCTACTGTTAGAACCCACTTGTTTCATATTAAATGAAAAGTCTTAGGGCCTGTTCTTTTCATGAGTAAATTTCAAAATACCAACCTCAACCCACTTCAATTCACTTCAACCTACTTCAATCCACTTCAACCTACTTCAACCCACTTTCACTATTTTATCTGAGTTGAATTTATCACTTAAAAAAATTCAACCCACTTCAACCTACTTCAACCTACCTCAACCTACTTTGACCCACCTCAACCTACTTCGATCCACTTCACCCTTTTACCGACCCCAATTTACCCACGAAAAGAACAGGCCCTTAATAGCCCAAAAAGCACGATGTTCTAATTCAACTAGCAAGAGACAATGCTTACCAAAAAGAAGCTAGTAAAGAGATATTCCTATAGAGTCTTATAAGTAGTACGATAGGCCCAAATAGCATCATTCAATCTCAAAGACCAGTGTTTTCTATCGGGTTGAAGCGTTTTCGAAAATATGGAGGGTGAAAGGGGTAGCTACTTGATAAGTCACCAAATACTTTCTAAGCAAAGCCTCAAAAGACCGATGACAAAAGTGACTTCCACCATCACCGGCTACAGAGACTGTACTCTTTTAGAATTTGACCATAACCTTGAGGTCATTGGCTTTAGCAGTAAGAGCTTCCATCCACTTTGACACATAATCAACAACAACCAATATGTAAACAAAGTCAAAATATAGAGGAAAGGGACCCATGAAATCAGTGACCCATGCATCAAATATCTCAACAATTAGAATTGGGGAAAGGGGCATCATATCATGACCGGACAGGGCACTAGTACATCGATAGCGCTCACAAGAAAGACAAAAATGATGAGCATCACGAAATAGAACGGGCGAATAAAATCTACTTTGTAGGCATTAGCAGTATCCTATGACCTTGAAAATGATCACTACAACCATAATAGTGACAAAAGGTCAAAATACCATGAATTTCACTCTTGAGGATACACCTTCGAACCACTTGGTCAGAACAATGTTTAAAAAGACAAGAGTCTTCCTAATAGTAATGTGACACTTGTGAGAAAAACCTATTTTTATCTTGTTTAGACATACAAGAACGGATATTTCTAGTGGCAAGGTAATTGACAATATGAGCAAACCAAGAGAGAAGGGCATGAGACACAATAAAAAATTGCTCATCATGAAAATGGTCAGAAAAATCCGCTTAAGTCATCAGTATACTCAGTAAAGCTTCTGGACAAGTGGTCTACAACTGAATTTTCAAAACCCTTCCTATAATGTCAAACTCTTGGATCAACAAAATCCATCTAATAAGTCTAGATTTAGTATCATTCTTGGACAACAAGTGTTTCAATGCAGCATGGTCAGTAAACATAATCACTTTTGAACACAAAAGTTATGGACAAAATTCATCAAGTGCGAATACCACAGCTAGCAATTTTTTTCCAGTAGTAGAATAATTCTTTTGAGCATCACTTTTAGAGTTCTACTAGCATAGTATATGACTTAAGACATTCCAGTCAACCTTTGACCTAAAACAACCATAATAGCAAAATGAGATACATCACACATAATCTCAAAAAGAAGAGAAAAATCAGGGGGTCGTACAATAAGGGCTGACACCACCAAAGATCGAAGCTTTTTAACAGTTTCACATAAGACTCATCAAACATAAAAGGAGTATTTGTAGAAAGGAGATTAGTAAGATATCTGACCAATTTGTTAAAATCCTTAATGAATATCCTATAGAAACAGCATGACCTAGGAAGCATTTAACTTGCTTCACAAAAGTAGCAATAGGTAGGTTATAGATTAGATCAACCATGTCTTGAACAACCTCAATTACATTTTTAGACAATCTGTGACCTAACAGAATCCCTTCTTGGACAATCAGATGACTCTTTTTCCAATTTAAGATAAGATTCACTTTTGCACATCTTTTTAAAACAAGTGGACAAATTAGCAAGACACTCATCAGAAAGAACCAAAAAGAGAGAAATTATCCATAAACACCTCCATGAATTATCAACATAATAAAAAAATGGCCATCAAGCATCTTTGAAATATGGAAGTTGCATTACACAGCCCAAAGGGCATCCTAGCTCTAATAGGTGAATGTAGCCAATGGACATGTAAAGATAATTTTCTTTTGGTCCTCAAGATAAACAGGATTTTGGTTGTAACTAGAATACCTATCTAGAAAGCCGTAGAAACTTTGTCTATCTAATTTTTATGGGAGGAAAAATTGGTTCTTTCTAATGACAGAACCCAACTTTCTATAATCAATACACACCGTCCACCCCGGTGTATATCTACTAGGAATTAGTTCACAATCATTATTCTTATCAACAGTTATGTCATATTTCTTAGGAACTACTTAAATCGGACTGACCCGTTGACTATCAAAGATGGGGTGAATAATGCCTACATTTAAAAGCTTTACTGCCTTTTTTAAAACAATTCTTTCATATGATTTTCAGTGTCCATTGCATTTGCCCAATAGGTTCATCATTGTCCTCGAACAGAATTCTATGCATGCAAATGGTTGGACTTATCCCTTTTATATTAGCAATCGACCATCCAATAACACCCTCGTGTTCAAATAAGACATGAATAAACTCTTTCTCTTGATCACAAGGTTAACAAAAAGATGTAATGACATGTATGGCATTTTTAGGGCCTGGAAATACATGCTTGAGCGAATAAGAGAGAGGTTTCAACTCAATTTTAGGTAGGGAGACAAAGGAAGGTGGCATGCGAGAACTGGCTAATGATGGGAGAACCTTATGAGTGGACCCAATAGGAACACTCAAGATGAGGAATGGAGTCAATATAGAAATCCATGTCATCTATTGTATTCCTTTGGTCAAAAAACTATAAATTCCCATGGGAAATATAGGTTCCCTATGGATCTTTACTCATATAGCAAGCAAATCCTCTTCAATCATTTCATCAATCACATCAACAAAGAAGCATTTAGATTCATCTTCAAGCACAGGTTGAGAAGAAGTTCTAAAAATATTAAGCTTAATCTAGATGTTCAAGTCACATCCCCCACTCCAAATCAACAGTTATGGTAGCATTAGCTGTGGTTAGGAAGGGATGGCCTACAATAATAGAGATTTGCTTAGAGGCATGACTAGAGTGTCATGCCCAACACAAAAATGTCAATAGAAAAGAAACCTTTATCAATCTGAACCAAGACTTCATCTATCAATCCCCCAAAATTTCTCACTGACCTATCAACAAGCTAAGGGGCATAGTCAAAAGCTTTTAATTCACCCAATCCTTATCCTAAGTAAACAGAATATGGTATCAAATTAATGCTAGAACCCAAATCGAAGAGTTCTCTTTTAATTATGTGACTACCAATATAACATGAAATAATTCGAACACCAGATCTTTAAACTTAGATGGCATGTCATATTTCAATTGGAGCTCGTTGTTTACTTAGAAGAACCTTTTTAGACTTTCATATTTAGATTTTCTTTTAAAAGTGCATATGTCTTTAAGGAACTTTTCATAAGTTGGTATATATTTTGTTGCCTCCAAAAGGGGAAGATTGAGCTCAACTTACTTAAAGGTTTATAGAATGTCTTCTCTTTACTTATCTTCCCAAAAAGGGATAGTGCATCCAAAACTTGAGGGTAAGAAACCCTTAATATGTGATAACGGGGTCAAACACAATAGGGGAAGAGGATGAGCCATTCTCTTTCTCAGTTTTAAGCTCACTCTCAATGGTCTTTGCTCTTTGCTCTTTATCATACTCCTTTTTCTTACTAACTTTATTATCTACTTCTTTACCACTCCTAAGAACCATAAGTGCTTTCAATTGTTCAAATTGTAGGCTTTAGAGTTATGTGTGGGATAACTAGGAAATTTTCCTTTTTCTCTTTTACTTATAACTATAGCTAGTTGCCCAAGTTAGGTTTGTAACTTAGCTATAGACTAGAAATTTCGTTTTCTAATTCACAAGTTCCAGATG
Organism: Carnegiea gigantea; assembly: GCA_029747015.1. Taxonomy (NCBI): domain Eukaryota; kingdom Viridiplantae; phylum Streptophyta; class Magnoliopsida; order Caryophyllales; family Cactaceae; genus Carnegiea; species Carnegiea gigantea. Next base: position 85,041 of record JAKOGI010001620.1, read on the forward strand.
GAGCTTGATGAGAAGTAGGAAGACCATATCTTTGGTTTTGAAAATAAGGAGGAGCATGTCAACTAGATTGAACTTAAGGATTCTCAACATTTTGAGACTTCTATGAAAATTAGGACGATTTCTCCAATCATGATTAGAGGTATCAGAATACGGATCGTTGGTTAGATGAAATCCTTAGGTAACATTTATTTGTTTAGTTGCATAGTCAGACTTACTAACATAAGGGTATTCAATGGAAGCATGCATTGGACTAGCAAAAATAAAAAACACATCTTGCATAGAGAGGCATTAGACACTTTTTTCATACAAAACGATTAATCACATTTCTTAGATAAAGCATTGACTTACTAGAAAAGTCAATTAAATGTGAAACCTCATAAATTCCCTTTTTACTTCCCAATTGCCTAGGCAAGTTAGAATGTGAGAAAGTAGCATGTAAGTGTGAATTTTCACTCAAATGTTTACAAAATTCCCAAGCTTCTTTAAGGGTCTTATACAAGAAACTACCACCACAAAATGCAACTACCTATCTATTGTACTCATCTAAGCTAGAATAAAAACTCCGGATGAGTTGCCACGTAGGGACCTCATGGTGAGGATAACTTTCCAACAACTCTTTAAACTTTTTCAAACTTTTATGCAATTGTTCATTTTTATTAGAATGTGGTTATAGCACGTCTCAAAGCAATCATCCAATAGAGTAAAACTTGTTCAAGAATTCAAGTTACATGTGGTTCCAAGTGGTGATATTTTTCTTAGTGGCCAACTAACCCCTTCGCTTTAACTTTCAAAGAACATCATTAGAGACATTATTTAAAAGCACAGTGGAACATATCTTATAAAATAGATCAACATGCTTAGAAGAGTTTTCAGACTCTAGCCCATAAAACACAAGGAGTAATTGGATTATGAAAGTTTTAATCTCAAATGGCCGTGTGCCAGTAAGAATATGGGTTCTTATAGGTAAATCGTAAGAGGCAGGAGTAAAATGCTTTTAAGTTACTTACATGGTAGGTTTTGTTCTCAGTCATCATTTTCTTAGATTCACGGTTCTTAGCTCTTATCCGATAAAAGAATGTTTAATGTCAGTCTGTATTCTTCAAGGTCCAAGAACAAAGAGCATCTACCATGCATATAACCCATAAACTATGTAACAAAAGAGTAGCACGCCTTTACCATAGGAAATAACCAAACAAGAACAAAGCATTATCCAATTTTTATTTTGATTTTTAAGAAAAATAAAAATAAAGGAAAAATAAAATGAAAAAGCAAATAAAAAATGACAATCATTCGTGACAACAATGCCAAGAACTTGACGTGGATCTTTAACTCTTAAAAATAGACCCAAATACTTGCCAGTGCACAAGATGTTGTATACTGGCGAATATATGAATGTCGTTTCCCATAGAAAACCACGGCAACTTTAAGTTCTACTTTTCCCAATTAAGAAAAAGAATGATTTATAAGAGTTTAATTGTAAAATTAAATTCGAGAAACAAAATAAAAGTAAATGAGTTAAGAAAATAAAGAGAAATAAATTAAAGAAAAATCTAGAACTTCACATTTCACCAATGACTTAAATATGGAATTACTAACTCAAATGGGAGTTCAATTTGTCTCTTATTCAGCCTAAGTTACAAAATTTTGGCTATCAATTAAAAAAACAGATTATAACTTATCTAATGGTTAGCATGAATTATTCATTGTGGACATAACTCATCTAATTTCTCGCTTAAATTATTCAAATTTAACAATTATAATTTTAAGCACAATTATACAATATCATATTAGTCTACAAGATTTAATATGTATTTGAGGCAACAAATAAAACTATTGAAATCAATATGAATAAGCAATAGTAATAATACACATAAGTAAGTTAGGATCAAACTAAAACATCAAACTATGCCATATAAGAGACAAAATAACCCAAAAGAAATTAGTAAAATATTATTATTAGTCAAGGATCTATCTTAATCCTAGAGGAACAATTTAGTGGCCATAATTAGTGAAAATACCATTGAAGTTGGGTTAACTATAATCTTAATTACTGATACATTTCACTTTCTATGTCCAAACTTTGGTACTTAATTACAAAAAAAAAAGAAGGAATTTAGCACACATTCTCTAATTTGACTCACAGATGAGTGAGAAGATAAGGAAAAAAAAATAGCTAACAAAACTTATTTTCTTTTAATCCCTAAACCCAAATGGTCTTGTCTTATAAAAACTTTTTACTGTGCTAAAAAAAAATGTAAGACACTGATGAGAGAATGGAGGAATGCTTGGATGAGTGTGTGAGTGGTGATTTTGCACTAGTCTGTGGCCCCTTTTATGGTGAAAATTCAACCTCCTTCACTGCCCAAAATTAATTCAAAGAATTAATCCCGGTTAATTGCTAGCCATTTGTAGTCAATGAGAATCAGACATTAATTTACCGGGTCTTATGTTGTTATTCTTTATCAAATTGACAAATGTGGAAATAAGAGAACCTTAGGCACCTAAGAGGTTCATTCTTTGTTTGGGCATGTTACTACTACGTTGCTTTTAGGCAACACAATTGGGCCGTGGGAAGCAGTCATCAAACGACAAATTAGCTGATGTGAAACAAATAGATGCGTCGTTGCTAGTCATATGAGAGAGAGAAAGTGATGAGGCGCTAGATAGGAATTAAGAAACATGAGAAGAATATGCCCACAGATAAGGAAGAGAGGGAGGAAAAGAGTTGGATGCTGGCTAGGCTTTACGAGGAACAATTTCAGCTGGGCCCTGGCCCATGTGATTTGAAGAGGGGGATAAAAGGCAGGTGGCTATAAATTGGTGGTGTGAGAGTTGGGCATGATTTTAGGCTCCAAGATATGGGTTCAAATTAGAGAAAATTGGGCTGACATATGAAAATGTGCATAGAGTTGGGTCTCTAGGCATTGTATGCATTTGAGCTCGAACAAAACCGCGTGGGATGCCCACTCGCGTTGAAATTTATTTATTTTGTTCTCACCTAAAAATCGTTTAAAATATGCATTATTCTCTCATAAAAGTATGTTTCAAATACTAAAAATAGGGTAGAATAGGAGTAAATTATATGTACCAAGTATGAGTTATCAATCATTACAATGAATGTAATTTGTTTAAATGATAAAATCTATAAATTGTATTACTGATGCTTGAAGAAGTTTACTTTTGATTTATTATAGTTTGCTTACTACTATAAATAATGCATAAAAATCTATTCAAAAATTTATAAAAACCACCTAAATTCTTTTTGCATGCATTGTAAACTGCTTTGCCGAGGTTTAGGGAGATATAAATATAGACAATCTTACCCCTACTAGCATTTCTACTTCTAAAAAGATTCATTTTGAAGGGCATCCACAATGAGTCTAGAAGATTAGGCAAGTGAAAAAAGGGCTGGCTACTAAAGGTTTGTTGTGATTTTTCCACAAGCGCTTAGTTTATTTCCGTAATACTTGAGGTTGTCGTCATCAGGGATGGATTACGAAATTAGATTATAAGTAATAAGACTAGTTAATAAAAATCTACCAAACAAAATCCTTTTTGCTCATGAATAGTGAACCTTGTGACAGGGTTGCAATACGTCATTGTGAATTTTAGTCAAAGGCGAACCACCACCAACACAACCAACAAAACTAGGCAACTTAACTAAAGCAACATTTTAACTTGACTAAACTACTAATTGGGCAACCTTAGGTGAATAATAGCATTCTAGATTGAAAAATCTCCTTACCTCCAAACGCATTCAACCTCTAACCTGGAATAATTACCAAGATTCGAGGTTGGGATTGAACAACTGAGAATAAGAACAATTGAGTTATGAAGTGGTAAACACAGTACCAATCAAAGCCATAGTGTAGTAATAAACACGTATCAAGATCAAGCAATTCATATAAATTCAATAGAACACAGCCGGGCAACAAAACCCGAAACAGAGTTTACACAACAATTCGAAATTTTGAACCAAATAGTGTTTTTAATTTAAGAACTGAACCACATCCACAACCTAGAATCTGACTACAATAATTTAACACTAAAATCTAGATCTGAAAATGGAAATAGGAATGAATGACAAAAACTAAGAGCTTGAAAATAAATTAACAACTCCACTACTTTCCTTCTTGCTTGCTATTACCTCCATTTAAGCTAAAAAATTGTAACCCCACTCTTCATTGCTTCAATTAATCATGACTAAAACTTGGCCAACACTTGTAACTGGCGAGGTGTTTGATAACATACCTTCAATGGAGCCTTTCCTAAAATAAACGAATAGATGATGATGATGGAGAACGAAGGGAGAAAGCAAGAGGAATGAAATTAAATAGGGAAGGAATAGAGGATCGTCATGGCTAGGAGGATGAAGAAAAAGAACCACAGTAGGGGGAACTCGAGTTTAGGGAAGAAAGAAGAGAGAGAAAAATAAAAAGGAGAGGAGGGGCGAGCTAACATGAGGCACGCATGATCGGAACAAATGAGAGAGGGAGTAGGCTGGGAAATGCTGAGCTCGCGCACTGGGTCGAAAGAGCCTGTGTTAGTGAGAATGAGAAAAGGAAAGGGAGAGAAGCATGGTCACGTGCTAAGCACATGGGATAAGGAGTAGAAGGAGGACTGGGCCAGGTCTTTGGATCGTGAAAGCTAGCCCATGGCAACAGGCATTTGCTATGGTTTGCGTTTCTGTCTCTTATTTTTTTCACTTGATCGAACATCTTTTCTTTCATCTCTTTTGGGAAGCATTTGAGCATCTTATTCATTTTTTTTAAATTTTACAATTCCTAAAAAATAAAAAACATATTAAAATCCTAATTTGATAATTTATTTTGAGCAAATAATAGGTAATAAAAAGGTATAAAATGTCATAATTTCATGTTGAATGCGGCAAAAACTTATTGTAATTTTTCCGCAAATGCATGGTTTATTGCCGTAGTACTTGAGATCGCATCCTCAAGAATGGGTTACGAAATTAGGTTACAAGAACTACTTTAAAATGATTAGACTACCAATTGGCTACTATAGTAACACAAACTTAACTATGAGCAATATTATTCGTTAATCAAAATCTGCCAAACAAAATTCTTTTTGCATATAAATAGTGAAATTGTCATAGGATTGCAATACCTTATTCTAAATTTCAATCAAAGGCCAACCACCTCTAAGCAGGACAAACAAAACTAGATAAATTAAGCAACGCAGCATTTTAGCTTGAATAAACTACTAACTACACAACCTTAAATGAATAGCAGCATTGTAGATTAAAAAACCTCACTAACTCCAAATGCATTCTGCCCCTAACCCAGAATAAAAACCAAGATCCGAGCTTAGGATTGAACCAATGAGAGTAAGAATAATTGAATCATGAAATGGTAAGTGTAGTTGAAATCAAGGCCACAGTGCATTAATGAACACGTCCCAAGATCAAGCAATTCATCTAGCTTTGGCAGAACATGGGCACAACAACCTGAATTAGAGTTTAGCATGATAATTCAAAATTTTAAACCAAATGGTGTTTCATTTGAGAACTAAACCATGTCCATAGCCCAGAATCTGATTACAGTAATTTGAGACTAAAAGCTACATCTGAAAATGGAAATAAGAATGAAGAATAGAAATTAAGAACTCGAACATAAACAGAGAACTCTACTTCCTACTTCCTTCTTGTTTGCTACTACCTCCTTTCAAGCCAGAAAATGTAGTTGTACAATGTAGTCGTACTCTTCATTACTTCACTTATTATGAATTAAAACTTGGCCAACACTTCTAACTGCTAAGATGTTTGATGACATGCCTTTAATGGAGCCTTTAATTGCCTAAGAAATGAATGAAATGATGGTGATGGAGAATGAAGGAGGAGAGAGAAGGAGAAATGAAATTAAAGAGGGAAGCAATAAAGGATGGTTATGGCTGGGAGGAAGAAGAAGAGGAATTGCAACAAGGAGGACCCAGGTCTAGGGATGAAAGAAGAGAGAGAAAAATAAAAGAAGAGGGGCGCGAGCTCACATGAGGCGTGCATGAGTGGAACAAAAGAGAGAGGGAGCAGGCTAGGAAGCGCAGGGCTCACGCGCTGGGCCTCGTATGTCTAGGCCGGCCTCATATGTCAAGGCCAAAGAAGCCTGTGTTAGTGAGAAAGAGAAAAGAAGGAGGAGGGGAAGAGATGTATGGTCACGTGCTAAGCACGTGTTTAGGGGGTAGAAAGCCGGCTGGGAGAGGCGTTAGGGCTGTGAAAGCTGGGCCATAGCAGCAAGCAAAAAGCTAGGCTTCAGATTTCTTTCTCTTATTTCTTTTCTATTGATCCAACCTCTTTTCTTTCATCTCTTTAGCAAGCAATTTGAACATCTTAATCATTTTTTCAAATTTCTACTATTCCTAAAAAATAAATAAAAACATATTAAAATCCTAATTTCCTAAGGGTATAAAATGTCATAATTTTAAGTTTAACAAGGTTCATCGCCGGATCCTAAGCCATGTCTTTCAAAAGTTACAAGTGAGTCATATCCATTTTAATCACCTCATTCCAAGTCTTATTTAATCTATCTCTACTTCTTTTATATCCCAAAATGTCAATCATCTCACAGCTCCTCACAGGTGCATTGGAACCACTTCTCTGGATGTGTGCAAACCATATGAGTCCAGCTTTCTTTGTCTTATCTTCTATTAGATTCATTCCTACCTTTTCTCTAATTACTTTATTCTTTATACTATCCATATCCACCGAACCATCCTCATTTCCACGACCATCATCACTAGGACTTGAGTTTTCTTAATTGACCAACACTTTAAGCCATAGATTAAGGAGGGTCTAACCACCTAAATAAAATTTCCCATCTATTTCTTATGCGTATCTTATCATCACACAACACTCTTCATGCACTTCTTAATTTTTTCAACCCCACTTTTATGTAGTGACCAATGTTCTTGGGATATCCCCTTTACCTTGTGTGATGTATCCCAAGTACCTAAATTTCTCCACCTTTGTTGCGATATGCCCACTAGTGACATGCACTATTGCCTCACCTTTTGTACTAAATTTACATTCTAAGATTTCAATATTTGACATGCTGAATCTAAAATCTTTAAACTCATGAGCCTCTCGTTATATTTGTTATTTATTGCTAACCCGCTCTCAACTTTTATCAAGTAAAACAATATTATAAGCAAATAGCTTATACCACGATACCTCATCTTGTATCTCCTCTATAAGCTCATCCATTATAATTACAAAAGAAAAGGTTGAGAGTTGACCCCTTGATGGAGACCAATAAGAATAGGAAGATCATTTGCATCCTTACCTGGCCTTCTTACACTTGTCCCTGCTCCATCATACATGTCTTTAATAACGTAAATATTATGATGCTAAACCCAATGGATTTAAATATCCAACTAGCCAACAACCTAACTCTAAGCATTGGGCCCAAAGACTAGCCCATTGTAGCATGTTGTCTTCATGTGGGCTT